>JAPMOQ010052683.1:1758433-1847637 GCA_026543055.1 Argiope trifasciata | reverse complement strand
ATATATATATATATATATATATATATATATATATATATATATATATATATAGTGTATATACTCTGAATATTTTGTAATGGTCAAGTTAATGCAATATAAGAAATCAATTACCTTAAAGTAAAGTTAAGGAGGTTAAGAGTTAAGATGAGTTGATAATTCAGACAACAGAGAAAAACTTAATATGGTTTCATATATTCAATTAATTTGCATAATAGTGTACTTAAGAGCCGTTATAATGTGTGAGTGTATATGTATGCACACATTGTACAGATAATTAACAGTTAATTAATAAAGTTATATTAAAATCCTCTTTCTGAAGCAATGCTAATGGCTTTTTGAGATGGACCTCGTCATTCTGAACATCTATTAGATGAAAAGGACAAATATGAACACAACTCTTGTCTAGACAATTGCACAACACTTTAAGGGGTGTGGGTTGTATAGGTTGATATATTATTAGAAGAAATATAAAAAAGCTAAGTTTCCAGCTAAGAAAGAAAATTAAATCGTTGAAAAGAAAGTTTACCTTTAATGGTTCAACTAAAATATTTTTGTAATAGAAATATTATCTAACGATGCATGGATATTAGATACTCGAGTAAAATAAAAATTAGAAATATAATTAGATTTATTAATGATCTCAAAGATGAATATACATATTTTTATACATAGTTTTAGAAGGTTAAATTTCTTAGCATACATATCTTGGAAAAGTAGATCTAATTTTTAAAATAATTCTTATATTCTTTTTGAATTGATTTTTCTGTTTTGAAATTCTTTCTAATCATGAATAATAACACTTTCCTTACATATTACAGTCAGTCCAAATTATTCTATCTTTGAAAGTTGCTGTTGAGGACACTTACAGTTGAATGGAATTTTGGAAAATACGATTATTTTCACTATAAGAGCTTTCGCAAAATATAACTACTTTGTATATTCTAAAGAATAATGACCCAAATGATACTATACAGAATTTGATGGATAAGTCATTTTGAGAAAAGAATTCGTACTATTCGATTCTTTAACATTTTAGTATAGAAAAAAGTATCCTCTTTTTGTTCTATTCTGACGAACAAAAGGTGACAATGAAGATGTCAATGTTCATATTTCTGAAGTAAGCACTTAAATAGATGTCACTTGATGAAAACTTCCAATTTCTTTTAATCCAAAAAAGAGACAGTTTGACGAGTGAAAAGAATTCCGTATTACACAAAGACAGTACGCACATATTCATTAGGGAATAAATGGTTGAGAGAGAGAAAAAAGTTAGTTATTGTACGATTTAATTAAAATAAGGAAAGGAACTGAATGTCAATAAAATTCTAGCATGTGATTTAAAAAACAGTTTCACAGAAAGCTAAATAGCATTGTATAAAATAAAAAATATATTAAATATTGTTAAATATTTGTCTTTTATAAAAATGAAAAAAAAAACTTTTAAAATTTGATAAAAGTATAAGAATTTTCTTCAAATAGCACTATTTAAATTGAATGGCGGATTTAAAGCCTTGAAACCTTGTACTCTTCATTTACCCCTTCTTTTAGTATATAGCGAAAGAAGTTTCAGATTTACTCATATTCTCAAAATAATCAGATTGTAAATGATTTATTTTATTCTAATATTTTGAAAAAAAGATAACTTTAATTATTAGTTTTTATAAACATTAACTGCATGTCAGATAAGTATTTCCTTACATAGAAATAAAAAAAATAATTTCTAAAATCAGAATTGTAGGAAATAAAAATATTTAAATCAATATTATTATATATTATTATTTTATAGGACCTGTAGAATAGAATAGAAACAACTAAATGGATAATCAATACCACAATGTTTTGAGAATAAATAATTAATTATATCTTATCTAATAATGTTTTTACTAATTCTATATAAACAGAGATTCTTGTCCGAATTATAATAATTTATATTTTTTACAAATTTATATATTTGAGGACTTGATAAATGAAAATTTTATTTGGCCTATTTGTAGAGCTTGCTCAAACCAGAGGCTGAATAATGCTGCCTAATCTACAATTCGATACTGTTTGAGTTGAATATCCTGCTCTTTATTCACCCCAATACTCTAACATATTTCCGTAAGTGATTTATGGGATTGACTGGACCATACACTTTTTTTTGTGCTTTTCGAAATCAATATGCCGAGTGTAGAGACGTCGATGCATTCTTCTCGGAGTGGAAACAGCAAGCTGACAGCAAGGCTGGAGTTGTTAGTCTCTGGGGGTGATGGTTTGAAAACCCAATCTTTTGAAAGAAGCATCCCAACATACCAAAGTGCATTTCTGTTGTCCTTTAAGCTTCACATAGAGAGAATTCCAAACATTTTTAACATTTTATGCATTGGGTAGGTTTTTGAATCTCCAGGTCTTCACATAGAACATTTGTTTGTTTTGTAGATTATTTTAAAAAGTTTGTCCATATAATCTATACATAGCATAAAATGAAGTCTCCTGAAAGCGTCTGTTTATTTGAACCACAAAAACTCGAGAGATTGTTAACGGATATTAGAGATATTTATACTGTTATAGAACATTTTAATATTACCTTATACCATTTTGAAGAGTATTTATTGGGAAAGGTTTTAGTACATTAAAGTTATATCAAAATAAAAAAGGGAGCTTTATAATTGCGATTTTAATTCTTCTGCACTTGTGCAAATAACAAGAGTGGTGGTAGGCATATGCAATAAGTTTCTTTGTTTACGTGAGATTTTAAATAGCGATTCAAATCCTATTATGTCCTAAAGAAGGAAATTCAACCTTGGACGGGAGCCACGGTGGCCTGATGGTAAGGTCTCAGCTTCAAATCCGGAGAAATTCAGGTTCGAGACTCGATTCCACTGAAGAACGTCGTGTAACCGGGTCTCTTGCTCGCAAAATATGCCAGGCCAAACGTCCTCCCTCTGGTGTGGCTGTGGTGTGGAGAGGGGGGGGGGTAGTTTTAGTCAACTGTCCGCGGTTCAAAATTACGAGGACCGTCCCAAAATAGCCCTAGTGTAATTTTACAACGTGTCGTTAAAATAATTAAAATAAACCAACCTTGGATGGATCACAATAAATGCCAAAAGGCTACGCTCTATAAAAACCTTTTTTGTGGCTATTTTTCAAAATTTCAAAATATAATTTATGTTTATTTGATATTGCATAATATACCCATGTCATATTGAGTGGAGGCTAGATTTAAGTTTAAAGCTAATTTTTCGTCTTGGATACTGTTCAATGGACAACGCCATGCTGCTAATGCTAATTCGCTTATAATAAAGCTCTACACGTATTTTTTTTAAATTTAATGCATGAAAATATGCCGATATTATTTTGAACCACAAGATTCACTATGAAGTAACACTTTGAAATTACTTTATAAATTAAAAGAAAATGAACCTGCATATCAAAGCAAGATTATTTAAAGCAAACAAAGAAAAGGATGTCCATCAAGCTTAACTGTATAAAAAGATGATTCTAAAATGAATAGTTTTATAAGTTGAAAAGATAGAAATGACGACAATTGATCAATATTTCGAAAAGTTAGTTCATATAATTCATTTATAAAAGCCTTCGATATTTGTATTTTTTATTTTAATGAATGGAAAATATGCCGTTGTTTACTATGAAGTAATACTCTGAAATTATTTTGCAAGTTAAAAAGGAAGAGGAACCCACATAAAAAATCAAGATTATTTCAGACAAATCAAAGAAAACGATGGCTGGTCAAGCCTAAATCTATACACAAATAATTCGAATTTAAACATTTTAAGTTAGAAGCAATAAAGAAGGCTTCAAATGAATTAATATTTCAAAAAAAAAATCAAAGATGATGATTAGCCAAGCATAAATATGTGCAGAAGGATGCAAAATTGAAATAATTTTGCATGTGAGAAAGAGTGTAAGTGATCACAATTCGATTGATATTTAAAATAGGTCATATATCATGTGGGATGGGTATGCAAAATGATATGAACTGTAATACAATTTCTGCTTTGTAAGAAGATTGTTTGATTACAAATGTATGAAAACATAAGATACACTTGTAAATAAAATAAAAATATCAATTTTATTTAAAATTTATTATTTTTCTTCTACAACAAAGTCCCTTATTACTTAATATCATCACTGCCCGCAATGTGCAGATGTGGTATGGAAACAGGCATTAAAAGTAAATAAAAGATTGCAAACTGTAATATTATTTTAAGCATTATTGAAACAGGAATGCAGTTACAATATCAGTTAGTTCAATTACTAGAAAGACCGTTTTACATTGATCTCTGTTGGTTGCTCATAGGGTACCAATTTAGTGATCCCAGAACTTGGTGACATTGTTGACAACCATTTAGTGACTTGGCGACAAATTAGACATTAATGGAAACTTCCAGAATTTTAGCAATCGAGCCATTAGGATCACATATACAACTTATTGGCCCAGAACCTGGTCTGTCAGCCACCCGAGAACTATAAAAGGTCGGCAATCTCAAGCTGCAGTCAGTGGTCGTGAATCGAGTCTTAATCATGGTAAGAGTCAACGGCGAATAATTAAGGAGTTCGGCGAAGAGCAAGCTTCATGTAGAACTCAAGCAATTGTTGAATTGATCTGTGTGCCAAATCCTGGTGTTTATTGTGTTAGCAGCATCGTGCCAGTGCCTGGTGAGCCAGCAGTTATATACAGCGAAAGCGATGAGACAAGGGAAAATTGCTTACGTTTAGGGTGAAACTACATAGATTTCCTCCTTCTGATGAATTCTGTGCTGCCACTTTGTGTGCTGTGATTGTTATTACTACTTGTGGATAGCTGTTTATTGTAGTGTGCCTGTGCCCATCTTAGTTAGTATTTGTCGTATTCGTGTTTACGTGTTAATCAAAATCATCATGGTTTTCAACTCAAACTTGTTGACCGTGTTTCTTCATTGGCCATCAATTCTTGAAAAGAAGCGCGAAAGCTCCGTAACAATAGTGACATATTTAAATAATTTCCTTAAAATTTGAAAAATAATTCATCATTAGTTTTCATGGAAAATTTCAGGAATAAGAATAACAACATAATATGCGTGAAAGCTAATAATTCCACAAACTTAGTTAATTAAAGTTTATTTTTTATGTGTATAATAATTTTTATAACTCATATTTTAAATTAATTAGCTGGTGGAGAGCAGAAAATATATACTTGTTTACCCAAATAGCTCACATAAAGAAAAAGAAAATTTTACTTAATGTAATAAAGAAATTCTATTAAAAGTATAAGATTTTTTTAAAAAATGTGATTTAATTGTGCATATTTTTGAAAAAAATTCTTTTACATTTGTGATTGTGTTTAAATAATAGCAGATTAATTTATCTTTACAATTTTTCATCATTGCTTTTATGGAAAATCGTAAAGCTCTAAAATTATGAATAATTCCTTCACCAGTAATGAGGCATTAACACAGTGCAGCTATATTTAGATGTTTATATGAAATTTTTCTAAAAAATTTCGAACTGAATTCAGTAGAAACTCACTCTATAGTTATAAGAACGTCGAAAATTGTTTTTTTTTTTTCTGTATTGAGAAAGATCGAAATTTGAATATTCTATCGTCATTGAAAATCAAATCAAAATAAACTAAAATTTTTGGATTCAAAGTCTGAATTAATATGCATGAGGCTTCGAAAGTTAATTTTTTCCAAAAGAAATATATTACAATCTAATTATACAAATGAATTACCGAAAAATATATTAAAAATGAAAGATGGGTTTAAACTATTAAATTATGTACCTTTTCTAGAGCTGACAGAAAGAGAAGTACTTACAAGAGGAATAATTCGTTTTTTAGAATATTGATGGCAGAGCGAGCTGTCTAATTGTATTAGGAGCACTATTTGCAATGTTGTGTCTTCTTGCGTTATGAGTCTCTATAAGTGGACTTTATGTTTATGTACGTTATGTTTTTCTTAATTTTATTTCAAATTGATTTCGTTTTCTGGAATAAAGTAAATTCTTTAAGCAATGTATAGGGCACACCCACAGAATAATTTCTATAACAACGTGAAATTTTTATTACTTGTTACTGCAACTGCAACTTCTTTCTTCATTCAATTTTGGTTGCTCCATGATGAACTTTCGAAATTCAAAATATTTTAAACTTCCGTTTAGATAAAAATAAATCTATGACTACATAAGGCCTCTTCAAAAAATGGAAAAAAGGAAAGATTAGAATTTTTAGAGTAAATATTTGTCTTCTAGATTACAAAAGAATGTCCTTTAGCGTTCTTAATTTCCCTCGAGAACGCAGTTTCATTTATTTAACTAAAAATAATTCCGTTACGCTAAAATACTATCCGAATTGCAAGGATCGTATGAAGAAGAAAGCATGCAAATCACTGACGATTAATGTTAAAAAAATGAAGAAATAAACTTTTATTTTATTTTTTCTATCCATGTTCAAATCTTTGCAACAATAACGGAGAAATGCTTTATTTTATCGTAAAGTACTTCTAATAAAGGAAAGGAGCTTGTAGAAACCAAATATATATCGCTTATAAAAATAAATTTGGAGACCAAAAACAAACCAATAAACTTATACAAGTCTTTGGAGATTTTATTGTATTTTATGCATAATTTTATTATTAATTAGAAAGCTCAAAATTCAGCTCTTGTTAACTTTTTTTGATAAATCAAATGATTATAATGAAATTGAAAATGAAAGCAAACTAAGTGGAGATTTAAATTAAGATAATAAATTTAAATCAGTGATCTAAACTTAGCTTTTCATTGACAAAATTTAATCAAAAATTCATAAACCATAATTATGTTATTATTTTAAATTTAGGGAATTCTTTCTTTAATTTAAAACTTGATTATGGTCAATTGATGCATTCATGGAAAAATTTCTTATGTTCCATATACTCAGTAAGTCGCAAATTTGATGTCGGCCACAAATTAAAAAAAAATATTATCTGTTTATAATGTAAATTTTAAGTAGCAAATATTTTACTTTGTTATTCTGTTTATATTTAAAGTTACTCGGACACAAGTTTTATGGATCCATTTTTTAAAGTATTATCTGATGAAGAGTTTATATAGAAAATAAATATTCACAAAACAGCATGAAAGCAACCATGGGAATCTTGTGTTTAAAAGGCAGGACTTCACAATCAGCATTTTTTTTTTTTTTCATAATTTATAAGTCTGAAATATTTGCTCGATGAAGATTAAAAACGCATATTGAGAAAAAAAGGAGAAAGCATTAAATAATGTAATATTCGAACTATTACATCAGATTTATTAAAAAAAGCCCTGCTTTTTGTCATGAAAGGTAGATGGTCTTGACTGCATCATGTAGAATGCATAGTAACTCCAAAGAACTCTACGAGTATCATGTGATATTAAAATTAAGTAAATCCAATGGTTCTGGTTTTCATATTTAATGTTTTTGTATCGTATTAGAAGAATAAAATCATTTAATTCTTTCCATTTTAATTATTGGATACAATATATTCTACATTTAACTACCACTTTTTCAAAATAATTTACCATTGGCTTCCAGTTAAACACAATACTCAAGATCAACTACTGTCTACAACTTTGTGAAATATTTTGAGCTAGCAAGTCCTCAAGATTCATCCAGTATAAATGCAAAGAGCAAAATGCATCCAGTTTACTTTTCCGTTATGTGGGTATAAGATGTCGCCAAGTGACCCAAACGTGAGTCAAGTCGGCAATTGATTCGAATGGTAAAACAACTATCGCCGATGTGAATAAAAAGCGAACTAAGTCTCCAAGTGAATAACGTAGATTTTATGAATTTGAAAGTTAAATTTGACATCGCTTTACCTTTTTGGAACTTTTCATATAACCCAAATAACGATTGTTTGGAGACTTTTTTGTTGCGTCCATGTAATAAAAAAGTGCCGCATCCAGTAAAGTGCTATGCTCAATAATAATATCTATGGCATTATGCATTCTTCAGTTCCCAAAGCCGTAACAAAAAGGAAAACTCCGAAACGAGGGAGCCTTTTTTTTTTCTTATCGTCATATTCTTTGTTTCCTAATTTTGTTCCTAATTTTCAATGAACAAATGTTTCATTGTTAATTTTGAAATTCATAAATATTAAATTCAACATTTTTTTTATATATATCCGATTAATTACAGTAAAATTTTGTGTCGCGAATCATTATATCAAAGAATGAAAGCATCACATATGTAGCTCTTAAGGAGATTTTTTTTATTTTAAAATCATAAAATAAAATAAAATATATCAGATTTTTTTAAAAAAAATTAAATTATCTATAAATAATTGAGGCTGAATTTTGCTACTCTAAATTATTTTTAACATGTTTTAATTTCAATAGTCTAATAAATTTTCAGTAATCGATTATTACCTCAGAATCCAAGCATTTGAATATGAAATCCGATAAGTTTTAAGAAGAATATACCGAAGAACCTGCTGATTATTTAAAATTATTAAAGAAAAATTATTTTTCGGGAGCTTTTTAAAAATTATATAACATATTTTATTGATATTCTCTTTTTAATCGAATAATTTTATATTCTGAAAAGGTTTTGTATACATAATATTTTATTTAAAAAGTAGTCTTCACACTAAAAATGTTTAGGAATGAAATTATTTAATTCAGAGCAAGGTAAACAGTGAATTTAGAAAAAAGTTAAATGCAGCTCATTACAAATGCGTAGGATAATGGCCTTTTGTAGACAGAAAGCTTCTAAAAATATGGGATGTCTCCAAAACTGTATAACGAAGTAATTTATTATTTTGATAATGCGCAAAGATGTGTTATATTACTGACTTAGTATTTCCGTTTGCACATACTGATTATATGCCAATAACTAATTCTCTTTTGTCTATGTTTTTTGGAAGATATAAGTTTTATTTTCATATATATTTTAAGCGATTCGAATTAATATTGATAGTGCCGTTTTATTAAATAAAATAATAATTGTTATTAGAATCAAATAGTTACTATTCACATTTAACAAAATTCTCGAATTCATTTTATATTTTCAGCAATGTGTTGCAATCTTGCTCTGAAACTACAAAATATCTTCATAAAAAAGTAATGAACCTATTTTGAAGACATTGCACAAAAACCTTCTTTGAAAGATAAGAAATTGCTTAGAAATGAAACTTCTTTATCTAAATCCCTTAGCATTACTTAATTACCATATATTTCATACTTCTATGTTTACTATTATGTTCAATCACCATCTACTCGGGCCCCGCAACTAAGTGGTGCCCACACTTGAATCGAAAATTAAATTAGAGTTCAGGACAATGATAATATTACGCAAATTAAAAGTTTAAAAGCATGTTTCCATGTGGATGACTTCTTTATTAGGCAAAGATAGCAGTGATTTCTATAAAAAGGTGGGAAAAGTTCATTAATGAATAATGATATCCCCTTCAGACATGTTAAGAAAGTGGAGTGCCCGGCTTCCAGAAGTCGAGGCTGAGGCTTGGATCAAATAAGACTTGTAAATCATCAGCTATCAATTTTTGACAATACCTAATTTAATATTTTTATGTGTGCATCTTTATATGTTAATTTATTAAGTTGTTCAAACAAAATAGTGAAACGGTGATAAATTAAGCGATTAACTCTTAGCAATGCATACTTTGGAAATAATTACTATAACAACTAAATTTATGTCCGACCCCTGATAAAACAAATCCAAATTAATATAAGTAAGGAAATAGCATGATTTAAATTAAACTAATTATTAATTAAATTTTTAATTAATTTCAAAGAATGCGACTCTATTTTTTGCGTGTAATAATCTTCCACTTCGTGTAATCTACGAAATAATAGGAACTCTTAACAATGGAAATTTTTAAGTGTAATCGAATTATTAAGTAAGTATGACTCTGTGCTTGTGGATCAAATAAAATGAATAAAAAATCCCACATAGTAAACTGTCAATGATCTAGTTCATACATTACAAGATCAAATTATTCCTACATTAGGAAATGAAGTGCTTAATAAAATAATGTAAATGCCGCTACGTATTACAATATCTAAATGAATTGTATTTCTGATATTTCTCATAAAACACAAACTTCATTCTTTATTAGGTTTGTAAATTTTGAAGATAAAAGATTAAATGAGTCATTTAGAGGGTTTATTGAAGTAACTAATGTGACTGGAGAAGGACTAGCAAAATATCTATTCTGGAATATTAAGCGAGCTTTATTTAGATATCATGGATTGTAAGACGGTATACGATAGAAACACGAAAGGGAAATATAAAAGTGTAAAATATAGAAACATCTCTCTATTGCTCTCCTGCAATCTAAGTGTGTGCCTGGCTTATATATTCTCTTAACCCCTTCCTGTAAAATGACGAGTATAGCTCGTTATTGATTTTTCATGCCATGTAGCACTCGTCTATACTCGTCATTTATAGACTCGTCATTTCATATTATACTCGTCATTGTGCTATATGGCATGACGAGCTATACTCGTCATGCGACTTAAGTTACTACTGAATATAATAATAAATTTGATATAAAATTTCTAGTATATTGAATTCAGAGGCACTTTGTTACTTGTGTTGGTATCATAAATCACTATCATATATCGTTTGATTGTCTTGGTACAAGTTACGGCCAAACTATTAGTAGCCATTCTAATAAATTCGTTCATTCATTCTAATATATATTTAGCATGAACATCTGACTTACTAAATGCTAAGCATGCAGTGAAATAAACACCTTAATGAATAAGAGTAATGTAGATCAAGAAGATCAAAGTGATTCAGAAAAATTAGAAAGTAAGCATACATTTAATTGATACTGATAATGAAACTAATGATAGTGAAATATGACCAAGAACACGAAAAAGCGCATAATGACTAATAAGTGAATTTTGTGAATACTCTGGAGTCGTAGACACATTATGCGTATAAAATTATACATAAAATAATACCGGAGTACCTAGAGTAAGCGCGAAAACTCGGGGCTAGTCCGAAATCACTAGAGAATTTTGAAGAAATGTTGAATGCGAACTTACAAATTAATTACCATTACATCCATACCAATAATATGATTTTAATTAATACTTATAAATTAGTTAGAATTATAAAATAAACTAAGTTTTTTTAATAAAAATTAAATAGCTATTTCACCCAAAATTTTTTATTCTTAAATATTTCTAGAAGGAGTTAATTTATTGATTTGTGAAGCCGCTTCCAGCAGATAGTTCCAATGTCAGGATTGTTTATTTTCTGCATCTACAAAAAAATGGGGAAATGTACAAAAGCATTAAACATCACTCTCAAACAATTATGTGACACTCGTTGGTAAGCCAAAATATATATGGTTAAAGAAGTATATATACAGTTTGAGAAAACTTGTTATGCCCAAGAAAAATTTATAGATGCAATTAACAATATTACAGAGGTTTCGAAGTTAATAGTCTATTAGATTCAATAAAGAAATAACATTAATTTTATGTTTAATAGAGTGGTTTACAATACTACCCAAAATTAACTATTAATAAATTATTTCAAATAAAAATAATAGTTTTCGAAGGAGCTTTTAATTTAGCCAATAAAATTAAAGCTGAAATCCAAAATTTAAGAACGAAATTTAACTCCTATTTAGTTGAAGTAATAGCGATAGCACGTAATTTGAAACTTCTAGAACATTTTCTTAAAAAACGAATTTGAAAAAGAAATATATATATTTCAAAACGGCAGAAGATTAAATTGTAAAAAACTTGGTTGAGGAATTTAAATTATATCTTTTAGTTCTTTAATTGGTACTGGTATTGTACAGATAAAAGACAGATTAAAAGTATTTCACATTAATCATTGACACAAAAACTTTAGAAAAAAACGAATTAGAAAATTGTTTCAAAAACTTTGTAATGTTTTATAACAACGATGTAAATGAAAATCTAATTCAAATAATTAATTTACATTGGGATTCGATGTTCAATGAGAGGAATGTAAATAACATATAGTAACATATACTAATTACAATATGTTATTTACATCCCTCTCATTGATACTCAACACATATTGTAATATATACTAATTAATAATTATAATGATTTATTTCTAAATGTATTAAATGTGTTAAAACATTTCTTTACATTGCCAATTACAAAATACAGTAAATGCTGAACCCTCTCTTATCTAATTAAAATTAATAAAGGTTTATCTTCTGTGAAGCATATGGGTATATTGCTTAAACACTCTTGCTATACTATCGAAAAAGAAATTGAAAAAATTGTAATTTTTCTGCAGTAATTAACAGCAAAAACAAAATCTTAAAATATTTATTAGTATTAAATAAATATGCAAATGCTTAGGTTTTTTTTTTAATTTGCTAATAATTTAAAGCCTTAAATAGTTTCTTGCACCAGGTCCCCTTCATAGTGAAGGCTGGCTTTGCATCTACCTTCACTATTATTTTCAATGATTACAGCAATCCACAAAATATCCAAATTTAAGAATTTTATTAATGGTAGCTATGTAGTAGCTATTCACTAAATAAATAGATAAGAGTTTAAAAGAATGATTGAGAAAACTTGCACTATGCTATACCAAAACTTTCGGCACAAAGCCTTAACTAAATAATTTGCTAATTCTGTTAGAGTCTTAAAATGTTCTGTTTTATTTTCTAACAATTTTATTTCTAAATGCATACAATAATCAAATAAAACAAATACATGTTCTCATATTTCAATGAAATGACAATTAATATCATCACTATGGTCATGTAAGTTAATATTTATCACGAGTACTATCTTATTATAGGTGAGAACATGATCGTGTTTGCATTAGGAGTTTTTAAATAATTGAAGGCAACAGATAATTGAAGCATGAAATCGAGTAGGCAAAGATAAAAGCATGAATAGAATATTCATCAATGTCTTTTAATCGAGTATATTTTTTTATTTATTTAATTTTGATGATTTAAGTACAAACCCATTAAATACTTTTCGAAAGATGCAAAATGAAACATATTTGTTTAATCCATGTAACAATGTTAAAACATTGCCAGAGTACTAAATAATCTGATTCTCCCAATATTCCCTCCACTAAATTATACAAACAACCACAATTGCAAACATGAAAGCTAACTTAATCCACCAACGTCCGGTAAATGGGAAACTTCCTTCTTGCTCCAGATGAAGAATCTCAATGAAAATTCATGGCAGCATTACAAGGGCATTAGCAGACAATGTAATTAGCATTAATTCCAGTGAAATTCCATTTCGGAATACGAAAAGCGAAAGAGGATATCAGTAAGATATTGCTCTTAATAAATGACTGGATAGCATGCCAGGATTGTTGCCATCCTTACCTGAGAATCTGCCTTACTGGACTCTGTTGTTAAATACCTCCGATGTCTTATATGGAAAGTAAAATACAAGGAGTTGTCATTAGTTCGACTATGTACGTCATATTAACATAATTAGCTGGTTACTTAATTGATAATTTGTGAGATTGGCCAGATGTTTGTTAGACTGAATCAAAAGGGAAAACAATGAAAATTTTAACCTGCGAATATAGTAGATTAGGAGAAATATTGTTCAGGCAGAAATAACTTTGTGTGATTATATATATTAGTAATATATAATCATGCTTGGAATATTTAGTATATTGGGCACTTCTTACTGAGAAAGAAAAGAAATTTATTATAGAAAAAAATTAAATGATACTGTTATTAAAAAATACATTTTAAACATTAAATAACATTAAGTAAATTTATGTAACAATAATATTATATTTAAATCGACTACTTCCAATAGTAAATTTCGCTTATTCAAAAAAAGAAAGAAAGAAACAGAAACAGAAGATTTTAAAACATATAATCTTTATATGGCATGAGCGCTTACTTCCATAATTTAAATATTTTTTCTATAGTAGATTAAAAACATAAATTGCATAACTGCTACTAACAAATCTATTGTTGTTTCTAATGGCACTCTCCGTGCACAAGCTCGCTGATGAAGTCAGCGATTTTAAGCCAAGGATACATCGCTTGTTTTTAAAATACTGAAGTTGAAATCTATACTATCAAGGAATAAAATAACCAAAATCAGAGAAAATTTTAGAACACAAACAAAATTACCTAATTCATTTAATTATTAACTGATATAACATTAAAACATCTCAATTTCAATTATACAAATATTTTCGAAGTTAAACAATGCAAAGTTCCTTTTACTGCTGAATAAATAAACAATAGGATGCGATGGCGTTGAATAAACAAGCAGTAATGTAATTTTCTACTTAATAAATAATAAACAGTAAATGCGAACAATCATATTTTTCAATCCGAGTTAGCCCTAATTTTCTCATTATTGAAATAACTATTTTGTTCACTAACACAATTGGAAATGATAAATTTCTTCACTTGCTCTAAAGCTGCATCACTTGCATAAGGGAATTGCAGAATGGATTAATTCACTTGAAAACTTTATTGGGCAACGCATTTTGCGTTGGAAGTGCTTACATTTTACCTATCATAACAGATTCCTAACATCAAGAGGAAGATAATACCATTAATGGAATTTGAAACGTTTATTTTTCATTTAGGAATTAAGATTTATAGTATTTATCCCTGGAACTTATAACGTATTGGAATTTTTTTACGGTTTTATTTCATAGCTCAATACAAATGATAAATTTATTTATTACGAAATAGTAATTAATATAATGAATTTTTGAGAATAATTTTTCCTTATACATTAGGAATGAGTCAATATTAATAAAGATGATACAAACCATTTAAACTGTCAAATATAAGTATTTATCTTTCATAAAATATATAGTTTATCTTTTGTATTTTAATTTTAAGTAAAATGCCAAGCTGGATTTTAAAATACGTGCCCAATTTTTATTTTCGTATTTAAAATTAAAATTCTTCATACAAACATTTTTATAGTGTTTTAGTTCCCAATGTGTTTTTACCTCATAAAATAAGAAAAAATTTTAAATGGTAAAAAAAGAATAAATTATTTTTAGAACAGAAAGAGATTAACACATCAAAAGCTTCATATATTTTAAACGCGTTTTTTGGAACAGTTTTTCAGTTGAAACTTGTCTCTTACTCTTGAAACAGTCTTTGAAATAGTCATTTTTTGAAAAAGGCAGTAGATTTACCCATTTAATTATTTATAAAATTCAAAAAAATATAGTTATCATTATTACTGCAATTTTTTCTGAAATTTTAATGTTAAAACTACTAATGAAATAAATTTCTATTCAAAGTGCATTGAACTATTATTTCTGAACAAGTAGATGAATAAAACGAAAGCTTTAATCAAATAAAATGTTAAAATATAATAAACTTACCGATATACATAAAGGAAAGCAATTAATTCAAGAATTGAAAATAACTCCAGTCATTTTCTTCAGCATGAATAATCAAAATAGACCATTTTTCATTGCTAATCAGTAGTTAAAATAAATTTATTATTGGCAGAATTATATATGAATGAATTGATCCTGTGTCACATTTCAAGCATTCATTTAAATTTCTTGTTATATTCTTGAAAAAGTTTGAAATATTGTTTAATTCTATTTAGTGTCAAGTAAAAAAAGTATAAATTAAAAAAATTAAATATTAATTTGATATAACAAAATCAATAAAATTTATAGCTGAAACCAATATTAGAGAGTATTTATAAGATAATCATATGCAATTCAAAAGTTATCTACTTATAAAACTTTGTGTGTCTACGAAAAAAATATTATTTATACATTATTTTAATACATTACAATAATGATTTTTTAGTTTAATAATTTTTAAACTGGATTTTTAAAACAGAATTTGTTAAAGTATTGGTGTTGCATACAATTCAGTGGAAAACAAAAATAATTAAAGTGTCGCATAAAAAGTCATACATTATAAAGTTTAATATAAATAAATAGATACATAAAACAGTTTACTTTCATACAAATAAATTAAAAAATCAGTGAATGAACAATTAAATAGAAAATACCAAATAAATAATTTGAACCTTTAAATCTTTGCAATAACAACGTTTGTTGTAACTGGAAAAAAAGAAAAAAATTACACTTTTTAAATTTGAAAAAAAATAATAATAATTGAAAGTAAATCTTTAAAAACTAATTTTTTGAGAATTTTTTTTTTGGGGGGGGGGATTTGGTCTTCATTCTATTTTCATTAGATTTCTAAGAAGGATGAAATTTTCAAATGTTTTCATTTTTGATAGTGTGGTTAAATACCCTTGAAAAATACAGAAAAAGCTTCAAATATTTGAAAAAAAATCAATAAAAAGTCACTCCATAAAATTTCAAAAACATTAAATTCAACTTATTAATCAATCATGTTTGTTAATATTATTTTTTAAACTTAAACTTTAGATTGTTTTTGCTCAAATGGTCAAATCCTTGCTCTTTTTTTTAAATATTTTATTGGTCCGAGAAATCCTCATTATTTTCAACTATAATAATTTCAAAGCAAATTCCATGGAACACACCTTAGGATTTCTGAATTCCGTGAAAAATAACTTCACTGCAAATTATCACGAAATGAAATATTTGAGGTGGGCATCCAACTAATATCATATATAAATTAACCGGACATTTCAATTTCAGACAAACTTAACTTTCAATCATGTTTTATTTGTAACGAAAAGAAATTATTTTTATTCATTTTATACCCGTTTCCATATCATTTAATTATTTTTACAGGATATGAAATAGAATATATATATTTATTTCTCTAATAGCTTGAGATATTTATTGTAAGTGATGCCAGGAATGTTGGCTGGTATTCTGAATGTCTTTAGGATATCATAACAGTATTTTCTTGGATTTGATACTAATAAGTCTAGGTTTAAATTAGCCATTCGCTTGGAGTATGTGATTACTGACACTATTTACATAAGTGTTAATAAATTCCTGAAATTAATTTGCAATATATTCAGGCCGTTTCTAATATCTTAATTTACAAACTAATTATTTGTATTGAATAAGTCTTTAAATAATAATTATTAGGAGATGAAATAGGAAACTAATTTTTTTTCATGTTTGTGGAAAAGTAAGAAATGAAACAAAAATTTATAAGTAATTTTGCTTTTTCTATTCACAAATGGATCAAATATATACCCGAATTTTATTTCCTATCTATTTAAATTTTTATATTAATACTTTAAATGTAATTGTTTTTGAATGTAAAATGTAGCATTTTTGGAAGTGAATATAATTGAAACTAAGTCATTAAACTTTTACATAAATCCTTTTTCATATTGAATCATGTCATATATAAGATTTCGTGTGTCGTGAATCTTAAATTTAAATTTGAGATTTCGTAATCATAAAAGAGAATATTAGAAAACCGAATAAAAGGAACATATTATGCTCTTGTGATCATGAAACAATAACTTGTAAAGCCCTCGAAAATCAAGAAAAAAAATTTCTGCCTCTTCAACAATATACAATTTTGTTGAAAAATTGCCCGTTCTATGTTTGTTTCATCACATTTCCCAATGACAAATATTGTAAGTCCAATTGCCGGATACACAACATGTTATGAATATAAAGTGATGTTTTTAAGTCAATATTTTTCCATTCCCTGTTTTGAGAGCACAATTCTGAGTTGCTCTAATGTAAGGCAAACAAATATAGAAATTGAAATTCTGGAAGCATAAACATTTAGATCATGACTTCAAACATTTGAGCGAAGACATTATTCGCAAGTGAAAAAGTAAAAGAAAATGTTTTGTATAGTGTACATTGCTTTATGTACACGGGATTTGTGGCTTATTGTTCTTTTTCAACATATATCTGTTATTCTCTCACCATCAAATGATACCGAAATATATAAAAGTGCATTCGGAAAACTAAATATGAGTTATAGTCTCTCATGTTTTATAATCTAAGGATGCTATTCAAATGCATGGACACTTTTTAGTATTTGGAACCTTTTAATCCAGACCACCATCACTCATTTTGATATCGTATAAAATAAAATAAAAATTGGCCAAACCAAATGATAGAAAAGTGTCCTACAAACTTTGGCCTAATATTTTCATAGCAATTACAATTTTACTTTCACTTATATGCGAAGCTTAGAAGGATAAAACTTTGTAGTAGTAGAAAAATTCGAACCCGAAATCTTGACGAATCATATAAAATAGACTACATCCAAACGAAAGAAAATTGTCCCACGAGCCTTACACTAATATTTCCAGAACTTTAACATAAGAATTTTTCTTCCTGGAAGAAACTACATTTTCAATTTCTTGTATGCGAAACATACAAGTACATAACATAATCTTCGTATTATTCGAATCTAAAATCTTGATTAAGTTTCATATCTCCTTGAATCAGAAAATGACATTTTTGGGATTATGTCTTTTTATTTGTTGTTATTTTTACTTATGGCACTTTTAAAGCCCGCTAACAGTCATTTGTCGACGATTTAAGCCGAAATGTACGTCCCTTGTTTTTTCAGTAGAGCCAACTAGAGTCAAAAGTACGACACAGCTACCCCATGCTTTACAATATTTTGCGCATCTTCTTTTTATAGGGGAGGAGTACATTCATATACCTCACAGATTGAGCACAGAAGAACAACCATACCAGGAACTGAACTACCCGAGACCCCCAAATCAAGAGAAAGGCACGCTCCCCTATGCCAGGGTACTGACCTATTTATTTGTGAATTTAATAATGATGCAAAAATCTCTACGAAAGTTAGATAAACCTTTTAATAAAGTTTAAATGTGCAAATTTTTGTCCGATTTTAATCAACATATTCAGTGAAATTAATTTTATTGGTTCGTTTGTCCGACCTAAAAGTGTGGGATATATAAAAAAGGGGTAAAGATTTAGATAAATAATATTTAATACACAGATTTAATATCTAAACTACAATTCCGTGTCAAATTTGGAATGAAATTCCATAAGTTGAATGTTTGTCGGTCTGCATCTTCACATACAAAGCCGAGATATCCTGGTGGGTAAGTCGTTATACACGCATAATTTAGGTTGTGAGTTCAAATCCCGCCGCCCGAAGAATTCCCCGTGTGTGGTTACTGGCTAGCGCATAAATCTGTCGTGGTCACAAAATTCTCCATGTGGAGAATAATACCACTGGCGATACTGGTTCTGAGTTGATAGTTGTCTCATTTAGGTCTAGATGACGGTCTGTGGATGTGGGAATGAAATGCATGATTGAAGTCCACCCCATGAAAAAAGGGTTGCTACGTGTGAATAGCTAAATTGTACTCTTGGCCCTAGATGGCTCAACTGAAAAAGAGAGAGACACACAATTGCTGATTAAATCGCAATGGCTCATTATGCAGCGGGCTTGTCAGATACAAGTGCCATTTAAAATAACTACATAACTGAGATGAAAACTCAATGATTTAATAATCGTATTTTGATGATAATTTTATATTTTGGCTTCAACCAAATGAATAAAAAAGTTCTAAATATCGACTTTATGTTACTTGTGAATTAATTGCACTCCAAGAAATAATCGTCACAGATTGCACTCCAGATTCAGAAAAAAAGCTATAGTTTAACACAAAGATCGATATTATTTATCGATATCTATATTATCGATATTACAAATGCCATGACATTAAGGCACAAGTAACAGTTTTTTATTATACTTTTAATCCTATTTCTTTTAAGTTTTAATGTCTGAAACAAATGAAGAAACCAAAAAAAGAGAACATTAAAGGTATCCATTGTCTTGTAGAAAAACTGCACTTGCAAACCAGAATTCTAAAAGTGAATGGCACTTTTGTTAAAAAGTATGGTATAACATCTTTAAGAAAGAATTAACCTGGCTGTAAATGTTACCTAAAAGCAGAGAATAATATAAAACTAAGCGTAAAATTCTAAGATTAATTGTGACTTTCTATGTTCTGCCATAATTTTTTTTTATTCCTTCAAAGAGTTCGACATTGAAAATTAAATTAAAATGTAACGAATAGAAAAAAAATGAAAATACTCTGAACTGTCACATGAAAACAATACTTAAATCAATAAATGCAGATTCTGATCAACTTATGCTTTTTAAAATTAATCTAATGAAGAAGCTATGATGTATTGGAACAAAGAAATTCCCTTCTTCACGGATAGAGGAACAGTAGTAATTTGTTGAGATTTTTATATCATTTCATTACAGGTTGCATGATAGCAAATATTTTCTCTAATTCCTAGTCACCATTAAGTCAAAGCCAATGTGACTCGAGTATAATTATGTTATTAATGCATGTTATTGAAGATATAAGATTTTAAGCATTTAATTAAAACATAAGAACACATAATCGCTCATATTAATGTTGAAAAGTTCAAAAATAAATGCATATGTTTTACTCTATTTAAACTTCAGAACATGTTTAAAAGGTTGAAAGACAGTTTATACTGCATTGAATTTCCTTTTTATCATATGTTGAATTCATCAATATGTTTTCTTCAGAAAATTTAATCATTGTCTATGAAAAGTAGTTTTTATGCCGATATCTAGTCTAGAAATTAATGACCCTTGAAACAATCTTTTATATTTGCTCATACAGAAGCATATATTCCTACAAGCATCAGATGTGCTATACTCTTGGTAGATACGAAATACATCAAATATCTAACATGGATTATTCTTGACGGCAGACATATATTAAATATTAATCCCATCAAATGTATATTTTTCAAAATCGGAGCTTTTCATATTTCTTTTAACAACAATCAGTAATCAAGAATGAAGAGAAATTCTCATAGATCAACATTAAACCTTTCTAGAAAAATAAAAAGTATATTTACTACCAAATTCCTAGATTTGTCTATGAAGTTATGTAGGTTTTTTATGAAGTTTTCATAAATTTTTCATTAAGGTAGAAAATTAGATACTTCATTTCTTTATCTCACACCTAATGGTATTAATTTATTTGTTATTTAATTACTAAGCAAACAAATTAATTAATTACTGAAACAAATTTTTTTAAAAATAAGCCCAATGTATTATTTTTCATAATCCAGTCTCAATCCTAAAAATATTGTAATGGACCATAGCTAAAACGTGTCTGTTTTAAAGGTTAGTGGAGATTTTCTAATACGGAAAAGTAATGAGATATTGGCATTAATACAAACAGAATATTTCTTTTTACTAATTAACTTTATGGATTCATTTAAAATGAAAAACATATATCTATGTTGCTATTATTTTATTGACGAAGTAATAAACGATTATTGTGCTCAGAAGGATTGAATTTTAAATTAACTTATTTTCCTAACCTATAAATATCTAGAATTAATAAATATATCTTGTGAAATGTTTTTAATTAAAATTTTAAATAAAATTGGGTACTTTTCCGTTGTACGGGCACAAAGAAAATGTCTCCAAAAAATCACCAAATAATCTTTAATCTGGAAACGTGAAAAATCCACAAAAATATAAAATTACGCCAAATTTCATGTTTAAATTCATCAAATACACGTTATTCACTCGATGATCTTGTTCGCGTTTTGCTCACATTGGCAACATTAGTGTTGCCAATCGCTTCGCTTGGCGACTTGACTCACGTTTTTTCACACATTGGTGACATTTTGCGCCCGTCTGACGGAAAAGTACAAACAATTAATTAGCCTATTGGCATTAAGTTTAGAATTGCAAGATATTTTCAATAATGAGAACAAATAATTGGCACAATTTCCAAAGTAGACATACTTAGCTCATTTTTTGTTAAGTATCAGCTCAAAATGGGAAAAAAATCAACTTTCTTCATTCACCTTAAAAAGTGACTTCATAATCACTTTTAAATTCCACAGATAAATACAATACATCGGAAAATGTACTCCCAGAACAGATAAAGACCTTTCCATGGTTTTCTGACACTCCAACAGCAGAGACTTTGGGATTTTAAGAGCATTCAAACTGCTGTTTTGTTTCTCCAAAATTTTCAAAACTCCCTCTGTTGACTGCAATACATAATACGTGTTTTCTACGTGTAATAGTAGCGAAAAGTTCTCATTATCTGGGCTGAACAAGTCCTCCAAAAAATCTGAAGTTACCGTTATCTCGCGTAACAGGCGACGAAGAATTATAATTGTGAGTGTTTTCTGTTCCGCAAGCAACTGGATAAGGATGCTTCTTCTGTGTTGATCTTCAACCTGGAATGCATTTAAAAAATAAAGATTAGAAATCTTTGTTAAAGTTGTTTGCTTATTTTACAGAAGATGTAATCAGTTATTCTAGAATGTGTTGATTATTTTATTATTATTCTTGTTGAATTTCTCTTTAAAGGCTATTTTCAATAGTGTCACAGAATGCATACTAAGCCGTTTTAAAATTGTGTGCAAAGCTTTTAAATTTAAATAAATTTGTACGATGAAAAAATGTTACTTTTTTTAAAAATTCAAAGATATTTTGATCTTCTGAGATATTTTAAATCACAAATTTAGAAATATTTTATTTTTTCATGCGGATGTATACAAAAAAGTTGCATTTTCAATATAAAAAGTAGTAAAAATTCATTGGATTAGCATTAAGAATTACGCCAAACGAACAGCGTTATATAGATAACACTAAAAGAAATCTAAAGTACGGATTTCCCTGCAGTAATAATCATGCTAATATTTTACTATTCTATTATATGCAGCAGTCCGGGATTATTTTATGGAGCATAATTATTACACTACCTACTTTATTTATATTGATTTCCTTACTCGATGTTATAACTTCTTGTATACTCCTTTAAATCAGATTTTATAAAAAGTCACATTTTATGAATTATTTATAAAACTGCTTACATGTACGAAGTAACTGTTACAACAAAGGTATTTATATACAAATATACATATTTATTTTTAACCATAAATTTAAATAATAATTTTTTAGAAACGTAGTTTTTTCCCAGAAGATTCTTTTAAAAAATGGGAAGTAGAATGTAAAGATGAATTCCAGATGTACTTTAAATAATTTTTGGATGTAAATGAGATAAATATAATTATTAGATTAACATTCATGCTTAAGTACACTATACATATTATAAGCGATAAAAAAGCTTAGTTATTTCATAAATAATCGTATTTTAATTATTATCATCACTGGATATAAAGCAATTGAATAAATGAAATCATAAGCTATAAAAAAATAAAACCACTAACTGTGCAAAAACACATAATTGCATATAAAAGAATATCTTATCTATCGAATCATTATTATATTAATATAGGAAATAAATTTATATCAAACAATGAAATTGAAGCGCAAATCTATTCTCCGTTATCCTCCCTTTTCCCACTCAGATTACTTTTGTTCACTTCTTTCATTGCTTTATTTTTACTTCACAGTTGATTAATTTAGAAAAAACTGTCTGATGATAAATGAAAATATATTTTTCAATTTAGGACGAACCCTTTTTCAAGTCATAGAAATATCCCAATTTTTATCTCAAATATCTCCATCAATTTTTACAGATAACTCTATGAAACAGTTTGCTACTTTTTTAAACATTTTTTTAAACAACTAGGGTTTCTAACCACATAACTATTGCTGGAATTGTGATAACAATCGTGTAAATATAGCAAATAGTTATGATCTTTTTAATTCTCTACATCATATTTTCTAACGCGATTTCTTTCAAAATAATGCATGTTTGTACGTATATATATACCAGCCACCTTTGGCGACCAGCTGCTCCTCCATGATTAATGGGTTCTAAAATTTTCAATTAAATCATATATTCATTAGCCTTGAAGAAACTCCGGGTATTGATTGGCCTGAAATTAATATTTTCCTTAAGATGATGGACTGAAAGTTCTAAAAGAACGCGTTTTCCTAATAATATTCTTTAATTTTATAAATCAGTCAGTTTAGAAGACTGATTGATGTAGCAACTTTTATTTAAAATATTAATAAAAATATTTTGTAAAATATGGCTCACAGAGCAAAGTATGAAGAAATCCAAAACTTATTATTCATAAATGCATTGCTTGACTCAAACTACATACAATGTAATTATTTACTTCATTTAAATCAAATTAATAGTATTAAACAATATATATGCCTATTAATAATATTTTACAAATAGGCCATTGGAAAGGAATTTGAATGCATATCTTGTATAAATAAAGTTAATTTATTCTATTAATGATTTAAATATTGCAAACGATCATATAAACCTTTGCCTTGCATTCTTTAAAGAAAATATCACATTTTATATTTATTTTATTTTATCCAGTCACGTGCTGAAAGTTGCATTGCTTTAGATTTATTTTGCGATGATAGTTTTTTTATTCGAACTTCCGGCATTATTTTATTTTATCCAGTCACATGCTAAAAACATGGTTAAAATATTTTTTTTTAAATTCATTAAAAATAGAAGTTTGCGTTATAAATTAAAAACACTGATATCCTTAGAAAGCTAATTTTTTAATCTTTCAAATCATACAAAAATCATGTTTGTGCAATAATATTTTCGAAAGTTATAGCGGAAAAACGTCAAAACTTCGCTTAAATTTTAATTAATTCAAATTCTAATAAAAAATTCGAAAAAGGGCTCCGAGGTGCACATTTCCGACCTCCAAGGTATACATATACCAAATTTGGTAGCTGTAGGTCCAACGGTCGGGCCTGTAGAGTGCCAACACACACACAAACATTGAGCTTTATTATAAGTATAGATTACATTAAAGACATATAATACATAATGAATCTCTTCCAATAACAACTGTAGAATATTTACAAATTTTCTAACAACTAACTGAAATAATATAATTATTTAAATAAATTTAAATAATACTAAATAATACTACTAATAATATTAAATAATAACCAATGATATGAAATATATATTGAGATAAAAAATAAAATAATTTGCATCTGTGAAATTCCCAATCTAAAACTAACTCGCAGATGAGAATTTTCTTCTTAAATATTTGCTTGCTTTTAATAAAAGAAAAAGGTAATCTTTTAGTTTACATAATTTCCCTAGAGGGCGAGAGTTGAATTAACTTTTTCGAGGATATATCATAACTTTAAACTGTACCCTTACATAAAAAATGTATCTAGATACATAAAAATATTTTTAAAAATTTAAATTCTTCTACTACAGGAAATTATTGAATTGAAATTCTGGCATAAATTAATTGTTTCAAAACGATTTGTTTAATAAGGTACATACAAAAATGAAAATATATGATTTATTTCCAAAAGGCTCGAAGAAAGTAAGATGTATGATTCTAATGAATGTGAAATGAAGCTTTATTAAAATATGAGTGAATTTTCAGCATGCAGAATATCAAGTCATAAGCAATCAAGAAATAAATATTGAAGATTTAAATCTATTTTAATTATGTGGTACAGCCTGACCCCTAACGAAATGAAATTAGTGTATATTTGTTATTGAAACTTTTTATATTCTTCATAAAGAGCCATGCCATATTAAGTTATAAAGACATATATCTGATTAATTTAAAATATCTTAGTTCCTCTTTTTAATACTTACAGAAATAATTAGGTTGTAATAATAAGTAATTTACCAAATTTGTGACTCGTGTATCAATAGCTCTTTTTTTAATTAGTTCATATTATAAGAATAATGTTATATAATAATTAAAAGTTCTTTTTGCCCATCCTTTAAATTAGTAAACGTCACAAATGTTAGCTTGACAATGGCATACTTTGAGAATAAGGTAGATAAAATTAAAAATTTAAGAATACTATTATTCTTTCTGATGATTTTATGTTGACGCCTTGCTAAAAATATACAAATTATACGTTTTGTCAAATAAACAAAGAATCAAATTAAAAAAAAAAAACATTATCATCAAAACAAAACATCATGTATTCACTGAGAACATGATGTTTTGTTTTGAAGTTTTTGAAGCCTAGAAAATTATGTAGAAGGTTGTCAGATTTGGCAATTATAACTTGTCTACAATTGCAGCTTGTCTCCAAATTATTCATTCTCTAAATTCTTATGAAGGTCTTAGTTAAATCAAGTCATTACACAGTATAAACAGTTTGAAACAATCACGAGACAATTAGATTACGCATGCGACAATATTTAGAAAAACGATGTTTTTTTTCCTCATCTTAAAATCAGCAGAGCTCCAAAATTTGTTTGTCATTTAGAAAAACTGAAAATGAAAGTTTAAAAAAAATCCACACACACACAAATGTTAGCTTGTCAATGGCATACTTTGGGAATAAGGAGGATAAAATTAAAAATTTAAGCATACTATTACACACACACACATATATATATAGAGAGAGAGGGGGAGAGAGACTGATAAAGAAGCCTCATTGTTTCAAACAGGTTTAAATTGGTTAATAACAGAAAAAATAAACGTTTTCACATCAGAACTTGAAATTTGAGATTGTATATTTCTTTTTTTTAATAATTTCTTTGATGATTTATAATATTTTAGAGAGAAATATATTCTAATCCTTAAAGATCAATTTAAATAAATTAGCAAAAAACAGTCTGCAAAAACGAATTACTAAATAGGTATAAAATAATGGCAGACAAAGTATAAACATAACTTATATAGTATAACATAAATTTTACCTTATTTATTTCGATAGTTTGATGAATATCTATCAAAAGGCTGTCAACAAAGTCCAAGCACATAGATAGCAAGCCCTTATTTAGTTTTTTCAAGGACACATTAAACAGTCCAGTGATTCCTTTCATCGCTTTCTTAACAATTTCGATTCCCATTCTGAGACCTTCCTCACTTCGAATATAGTGGAAAGTATTTGAAACCGTTTTCAAAATGACTTCACATCGTTTTTCTGTCGATTCATCATCGTTTTGATTCGACAGATGACAGTTCGTGGATGAAACAGAATTCAAAAGAATGAAATGCTTTACAAACTCAATGGCATCGGTTATGCCTACTGGATCTAAAACATTTTCTTGAAAAGTTTCGGGTACAGTTCCAGTCAAAACATCGTCTTGTACTGAAAAAAATGATGTAATAGCATGAATATTTTATATTCTGTATTATGTATTGCGTGCATGATTAACTTATATTCTACAATATTAAATGTAAAAGGAAAATTTTTAAGAAATTGAAATTTCATTTATCAGATTTTTTTATAAATTATAATATAAAAATGATAAATACAAATGTTCAAATATTGATAGCAAGAAATTATATGTCAGCTACAATTAATGCTTATTTAAGCATCACAAAATCGACTTCAAAATAATATACGCCAGTAAAAATTGTATAATTTGAACGTGAAAGAGTATTTAAAGAGATAAAATATATAATGGATCTAATTCTGACAAGGATTTAGTTAAGGGTTTTTTGCGGGAAAGTGGATGGAATCAAATTCCCTTTGCTATAGAATCGAAAGATCATTAACTCATCTAAGGATTGAAATTTTTTTTAAATGATATTACGAAATACATCTATTTATTGCTTTAAATTACGATACTTAACAAGCCTTATGTCAACGATTTAAGCCAACAGAGCCTCTCTTTTTTTAGTAGCGCCAACTAGGGCCAAGGGCATGAGTTGACTACTCCATGCGTCACATCTACTTTTGCAACCCACTTTTAACACAGTGGGGAGGGTCCCTTCACAACCCTCACAGATAGAACAATGAAGAAGAGCGTCCATGCCCGAACCAGGACTCGAACCGGGGAAGCCCAGATCAAGGAGAACATGTGTTACTCCTACGCCAGGACACCGGCAGAAATACATTTAATTATTTTATGGTATTATTTTATAACATATTAAAAGCATTCAAATAACATCCAGCAAAATCTATACTTATAATAAAGCTCAATGTGTGTGTGTGTGTTTGTGAGTGTGTGTGTTGGCGCTCCACAGGCCAGACCGTTGAACCTACAGTTACCAAATTTGGTACATGAATATCTTGGAGGTCGGGAATGTGCACCTCGGAGCCCTTTTTTCGAATTTTTAATTAGAATTTTAATTAAAATTTAAGCGAAATTTCAACGTTTTTCCGCTATAATTTCCGAAATTATTATCGCACAAACAGGATTTTTACATCAATTTAAATATTAAAAAATTAGCTTTTTAATGGTTTTAGTATTATAATGTATAACTTAAGTCTTTATTTTTAATGAATTTTTAAATAAATATTTTGACCATGTTTGTTTTTGAGCACGTGACTGTATAAAATAAAAGAAAACAATGACGGAAGTTCAAATAATAATAAAAAAAAAACTATCATCGTAAATCAAGTCTAAAGAAATGATATTTTTAGCGCGCGACTGGATAAGATAAAAGAAACATAAAATGTGATATTTTCTAAAAAAAATAAATGCAAAGCAAAGGTTTCTATAATTGTTTGTAATATCTAAATCATTTATTCAACAAATTGTCTTTATTTATGGTAAACCTGATTGAATTTAGATAGAATATGCATTGAAATCCCGACTTAATGGCATATTTCTATATCCGTTTGCAATATCCGAGTAATTAATTCAAATTTTTTTTTCCCATTATAAAATGTGATAGTTTCTAAAAAGAATAAATGCAAAGCGAAGGGTTCTATAATCATTTGCAACATCTAAATCATTTATTCAATTTTTTTTTTTTTTCCTTTTTCGCTTTCTTCAAAAAAAAAAAACATATTTAATATTTTGGCAACATCGCGGAAAAAAAACATTTTTAATTTCAAGCCAATTAAGGCCCGGAATTACTTCAAGGCCAATGAATACGTGAATTAATTGAAAATTTCAGAAATATTACTCATTACTCATTTCGAACCAGCTGGTCGCCAAAGGCGGCCAGTAACTAATAAAAATAAATCTAGAAAAAGCTTAAATAAATAATGACGGAATGATCCTCAAGGAATAAAAGAGTCATGAATTTCAATCTGATGAATATTTAATCGACAAATTGCTTTTTCATAAGAAAATAAAATCACGACGTTCTTTAAATTATTACTAAGTTTTCAATTTCTTGTTCAATAGTTTCAGAGTTTCAATGAGATATATTAAAGATTAAAGTTAATGAAAAATTGCATGAACCAGAAAATGCATTGATATTTTAGGATATTCTGAGAATACTTCCGTTTAACACGAACAATAATATCATAATGTGTTTTGCTGTCTCATTCTTAATTACGGAGGTGAAATTTTTGGACTTAACTGGGGAGATGCAGTCTAAGAGACCACATTTAATTTACACCCAAATTAAATTTTCTGATTAATGTATTAGAATGAAAAACTACCATTATACAATGCAGATATTTTTCTTGATATATGGATATATTTTAGAAAATTTTCCAAATATATTAGCATTGATAAAAGTAAATGCGTTGGAACATACATTTTCTTCTCGAATTACATGTTACGATAAATAATATTCTTGAAAAAACATGTTATTTTATGCATTTTAAATCATATTTATTTTTTCAATATATAAAGGTGTATATAAAACAATATATTGTCAAAAATTCAACAATTAAATGAAAAATAATAATAATAATAATAATTGACAATGAGTAAAACTGACCCTTTTAAAATCAGCTTGTGTGACTTTCAGAATATGGTTTTCCACAGCATTTTAAACATACATGTTAAGAACTTTTATAAAAATTAACCGATAAATTTTTGTATATTATATATATATATATATATATATATATATAATCTTGTTATATTAATATATTTTATAATTTTTTCAAAATACATGATCACTAGAAAAATTAATTATGTTTGCACATACATATCAAAATCAGTTGAATGCGAGCTTTCATTGAAACAAAAGACATACATTAAGAAGTTTCCGAAGCACTGCTTCGGAATAGGATCAGTACATTGGATGATATTTCGGGGACCAAGTTTTAGAGCCATCTGCTAAGCCTTGTTTATCACTGGCACACTAACAGGGAGAAGCGGTCTCAGTGACCGCGCCGAAAGAAATAACTGAATTATTTTAAAAAGCATCCACTGAAATCGGTTGAAAAAGTACACTTGTGTTGAAGGTCACAATACAAGAGGTTACTAGAGCAATCCATTCAATTGAACTAAAAATAAAATAGGGTTGACCGAATATCCAGTACTAGTGGTCTTACATACTGCATGCCCCCAGTTAAGGGTTAATTTTATAAATACAGAAACGCTTCTAACGCCCAAAAGCATGAAATTAGTCTATGTCCCCGATATTATTAGGGACCTATATTAATTTCGTGAGTTCCTACAACAAGTTAAACATGATACATTGACCACCGGTGGTGCATTCTGTGTCTAGAGAAGTTATTTCAGATAGATTTAGTCACAGGGAGGGATTATTTAGATAGATTTAGTCACTTTCAAAGGGTTTTTGCATGTATTTACTTAGTAATAAGTGGATTCTTACTCGGCTTCTTAAGAGCAGTATGAAGGAGCAAGGATTTTTTTTTTAATCTAAAAGAAATACTCACTTTTTTATGAGGTGGCTGAAATAATCTGACGGACCTGAACTTGAATGACCCTAAGGATGAGATGATTATTAAGATAATACGTCATGTGACATAGTAATGTTGCCATTGGATAAATATTTCAGTCGATATTTTTTGTCACATTTCTTTAGTGTTGTTCAATTCTAAATATTAACTTTACGTTCTGAGTCTGGTATAAACAATGACTTTAAGCATTAATATGTTACTTTATAAAAGTTCACAGTCAATATAATTATTATCGAGTACGTTTCTATTATGGAATTTTTTGTGAGCACCTGTTTGATTACTTACAAGATTCATACCCAGGTAATTGAGTATTAAGTTGATTTTTTAGCTGAATCATCTCCAATTTCTGCTGAATTTTAAACATATTCTGCTCCAGTTCCACACATTTTTCTTTCCAGGTATCCACATCGGTAGAAAACGTGTCCACAAGAAATCTAGCATATTCTTCTGGAGTCTTATATTCTGGAGCAGATTTGATCACAGCTACTGCTACAGCTAATTTTACTCTCTGAACATAATTTATCAACATTTCATCTTCTCCAGATGGAGTTTTTTCCTTTGTAGGCATTTCATCAATGCCTGGGATTCCCGATTCCATTTTTATTTAGATTTAACTGAAAAAAAGTACATTTAGTTTTAATCTAAAATATTGTCTAAACACAAAAGCATATTTTAATACATTTAAAATACGTTTTAGTGAACATTTTTCCAAATTGTCAAATTTTACATTGATATCCGTATCAATAATAATGACGAATGTGCGTGTGATTTTTTAGAGCATTTTTCAGAATGGAAATATAAGCCTATCTCTGATGGCTCAGAATCAGAAGTTGGACTAGAATTAGAATACTTCGTATACGTAAGTGTTATTGACACAGAATCTGTTATATTAATTGTGTTTATGATATGTGTTTTGAGATTAATTGCTTAAAACACATGTCATGAGTATATTTGTAATGATAAATGCAATATATCTATATCGATTTGCTTTGAAATTTCTTCAGAAATACATAAAGATATGAAATAATGTTTCTTGGTAACTAATTAAAAATTTCAATTTTCCTTAAACAATAATATATAGATAAAGTCATTTTATATATATATATTTTCAAATACACAGTTGATATTTCCAACAACCTGTTTGTTTGATGGATAATTATCAAAAAGTAATAGTTAAAATTTTCTGGTATAACTAATGTTCTACTTTTAACTAAAAATAATTCTTCAGATGATAAGAGAATTTCTAGTTTTGTGTTCCGTAACATAAAAATAATTTAAATTAAATAATAAAGTATTAAATAATTTAATTTTTTTAAATTATTTTTTTATATTCACTTGGCAATGACTAAACATGGCGTCAAGTGATTTTGTTATAACATTCATTGCACTGTAATTTTATTACTAAATTATTTTCAGCCACTCTCACTTTTACACTTTTGTTTTCACGGTGATGTTGTTAACAAATTATTTTATTCGTCCTTTTTTGCTTTTTAAAGCATGATTTTAAAAATGATTTTATTATCAATGTATTTTCCTTTTCATTGTTTACTATATCTCAGATTTCTTTATCATATGCATTATAAAATTGTCAATATAATATAATTTATTTGCAGGAGGATTCATTCATAAGAAGCCAATATGAAATTCAAGTTAAATGACGAATTCATTAAAGCCCTCAAACTATGAAAATAATGTATTCTCATTGGGAAAATGCAACCAAACAGCACTTTAGTATTTTATCAAAAAGGAAGTGAAGGAATTATTAAAAGTTGTATCGTTATAAACATGAAGTATTTAAATGTAAAAATCAGAATGTATAGCTATAAAGTGATTTTAGATTAAGTATATGTTTTAAAGATGTGATTTAATTTTTAACATGTTTAAAAAGAATTATTTCTTTTAAATTAGTTATTAAACATCTTTATAACTAATTTTTAAAAATTTAACTACAATTTTATCTACCTATTACCGTTTTAGTAGTACCTATTATTTTGCTATGGTTACTAATTCTATAAAGCTATTATTTCGAATACACGTAACTTATTCTGACCCTAAAATTTAGAGTAATAATTAGATATTAACTCTAAATTTGTTAAATAACATTAATAATAAATTATATACAAATATGCCATTACATAAATTTAACTTTAAAGTATAAGACATCAGTATATCTTCAACAGAATCCACCAAGTTATTAAAAGCATTTCGGTAATTTTTTGAAAAGTTTTTCATCAGAAATAGAACAAACTGAAAAGGACTCATTTATTAAAAATATCTGTATATGTATAATTCAAACGAAAAAAAGTATTTGAAATAAAAATATACTTTTCGAAACCAAACAAATATCTCTATATTAAGATATAGACACTACAAAGGATCTTGAATAATTATATCAGTTTATCACTTTTTCTCATTCCATCAATCTTAGTTAAAGAGTCTTAAGGTATCCAACTACGTTAAAAACACTGATTATTGACCAGATTGGCGATTTTTTTTTATTGTTATTTCTTGTAGTTCAGACTTTCTCCTTTTCAAAACAGTTTATCTTTTCTAGGAAAAAAAGGCCTGACCTACCATCCAGGGTCACAGATTTTTCAGCTGAAATTTGTCTTTACCTGCAGTTTTCTCAAAACATTAGTGCTCATTAAGAATTTTCCACCGTTAACAGGATATCTCAAAAACTAATAGAGGTATTTACATAAAACTTTCAGTGTATGTTTTAAATAACATGGGCAATGAAATGAACCAAAAGTTTCATTGTGGGTGACATACTTTTTCATTTATACATGATTTTAGAAAAATTAAATTGTAAATTTATGGAAAAAAATGCATATATATTTATATTTTTATCCGTAACTTCTTTGGATTTTAACATATGCCTTAGATTTTTGTTCATTTCATTCATTATTACATTCTATAACTTGTGCACAAAGAAAAATAGGATCGATGCATTACCTTTTTGTGTAGATTGTTAACCATTTTGGTTCTATTTCATTAAAATTTACCACACATTTACCTATTTCTCAAAATATGTTATATTTTTAAAAAAAACTGTTTGTATTTATAATATCTTGTACCATAATTAACAACTCATCTAAAAACTTTAATTATAAATAATTTTTAAAAAATCCAAAGTTTCAAAAATTTTCCTTCGAACGTAGGCGGATACCTTAATACTAATTAATCATCGATAACTGATACATAGAATTTATGCAAAAAATCCAAAAGAATTCAACCTGATTCCATTGCGAAATGTATTCTTTGATAAAGACGAAGTTTCTCAATATAGTTAGATTGCTATCAATCTTCATTGAGAATTCTACAGGATTACAGACAATGTAATTAACATTAGTGACAGGAAAATCTATTTCAAAGAGAACAAATGAAAATGTACGCACGAAAACTGATTACCCTTAATAAACAATGGGATAGTAATTCAGGATTGTTGTCATGCTTATTTAGGGATATAAATGTTTGTTTTTTTATTAAGTATCATGGGTTTGATAGCTTGCGTGATTTGCAATACACAAGAATTTTCATTATTGTCTTCATTACAAATATCAGGCTAAAATGGAATGTTACTGATTGTATTAAGAATTGATACTAATGTAGCAATGGTTGGTGAAATATCTTATTGGCTATTGAGAAGTTTAATATCCTTTTAATTTTAGAAATTTTATTTATCGACGTAATCTATTTTTAAAAACTAGAAACGTATAATATTATTTTAAGGTTATTATTATTCTTCATATAATGCTTCAGAAATAGAATAGCATAAAAAACTGGAACAGTATTTAAAAAAAATGTATTTAATGATTTAAAATAAAATAACGGTAAATAAATCTTAATTTCTAAAAATGAATGCATAGCGACTTTTGAAATTCGAAGAATCCATCTGATTCATCGAAATTCATTAAAAGAATCGTGTGAGGACAAATAAAATTTTCTGTTTGTATTATTAACAGTAATGTAAGGAAGTGAAACACAAGAAAGAAAAAAACTTTTGGGGACATTTTAAATATTTTGAAAAATGGATATGCTTAATAAGATTTTATATGCTCAATAAGTCAAATAATTGGTGAATAGTTCATTTTTAATAATGATTAGTATAGTTTACTAAATTTCATTGAATATTCTATTTCTAATTTCAAGCCCTCCAGCGAAGAAAAAGTAAGTTAAAAATGCGAAAAGCCAAATTTATGTTGAAATTAAGAACAGCCATAGCAGGGTTACAGCAAGCGCAATTTGTTTAATGAGAAAATATTAGTTCTTAGGTGATTTCATTAAAACAATTTGTGCCTATTCATCTGTAAATTAGCCATCTGTAATTGGCGAATTCGTTGTTCTGTAATAAACGCAGGGTTTGATATTTTAGCTTTTGTACATAAATTCATCCATCAATAGTTATAAAACCTTTTATTTCTATATACTTCCCATTTGTTCTTTCCCAGATATATATCTTCACGTATACAGTTAAAGCACTAAAAGTTATATTTTGCATTGTGGAATGTATTACATTGTCAGTTATCATAACACATAAATTCTAATCATCCCTTATTTAGATTACTATGTTATTATAACCTGCATTTTCTAGGATAAAAAAATATTCTTGATGTTTATCATGTAAAATACACTTTTATATAAAATTTGATAACACATAAAATTCTAGGCCGTTTTGATTAAATATTTTCCATTTAAACTAAACAAATTTTAAATGCCACCAAACATTTTCCTGAAATCATCTACACCACTGGAGCAAAGTATTTAATAAATTTCGAAAAAATTGTACAAATGGAAGAAAAAAAAATTGAACCGAAATGAATTTAAAATCCCTAGAAGAGTAAATTTTACAAATACATAAAGCTTTTCTTAAACAGAAATTTACACCAGTGATGCTGTTGAAAATTGACAAATTTTTCCCCGGTTTCTTATTAATCTAATAGTTAACTTTGTGCTGTTAAAAACCGACAACAATCTTATTTTTCTGGTAAATGTAAGTATTAAGAACTTGATTGAATTCTGGTCAAACATTTAGAAGAAAGAGTAGATCACAAAAATATACATGCATGACCATAAACATCTTTTTTATATTATAATAAAAGTCAATATTTAAAATAATTATGAAACAAAATCTTAAATAGAAACAAGATTGATAGATTCTAAATAAATTTAAGAACCCTAAACATCTACAACTCTAATTCTTCAACTGAATAAATAGTAAACAATAATTCTAAGATATGAATTTTGGTGTAATTTTTCATTACATGTCAAACTGTGAAAATTATAATAAAATATTCATTCTTATATGCAAATATATCTTGAATCCATTAGAAAGTATTAAAGAAAATTGGTAGTAAAAATGCGAAAAAATGAATCGAAAGTAATTAACTATTTTGCACAAAAATAAAATGTAAACTTCCCTACAGTAAATCATAACTTAATTTTATATGTGTAATAATCTACTAATTGACCTTGATGCAACTCCATAGCCCTTCGAATTGTTTTAATTATAATAATTTCATTCTTTCTCTTAAAAATTCCTAAAACTCTCAGTAATTGAAAATTAATTAAAATTTATGAAGTAGTTGTAAATATCCAGTCCTAAAACGAAAAAATATGGTTACAGCATTTTATATTGAATTAACAATTTTTTCGGAAAAGCTTAAAATTAACAATCCGAGTCTTAATATTTTCTTTAGTTCTGCATCTTTGCACATATTATCATGACATTCCAAATGAAATTTCATCGTAATCTCGTTAAATTTAAATGGATTTGTTTAAAATGTTTAACTTTAAAAAAATTAATATTTTTATACCAATGACAGCGGAAGTTGCAATCGTAATCACAACATGAAAGTGTAGTTTTATAACATGAAACTGTAGTTTCAGTATTAAACTGCTTTAAATAATCGCTAAAAACATTTAAAATTGTATCAGAATAAAATACTCACCTATTGTATTAAATTCTACGTCATTGATAGACCAGAAATTTTTTAAAAGAATTAATCGTATTACATTTTAATTATGGCCGTCAATTATTATTCATCTGTATTACTTGTACTATTTCTGTTTATAAATTGGAAATAAGATATATAGTGAAAACGATAATTTTCATATAAAAAAATCTCAATTTACAAAAGCGATAATAATTAATTTAAAAACAAATATTAACTTAAATCTTTTGCTATTTATTATAAAATAATCTAATTGTATAAATCAAATTTTAACAAATGTTTAAAATTATTTACGTAAGGAAGAAAAATATTTTAAATAATTCCGATTCAATAAAGTTGTTCTCTGTTGGCAATTCAACTCAATTGTCATATTACTTTTTTCGTGCTGCCATCTATATTTCATTTGTCAAAGTTTTTATGAGTCTGAGAATATTTTTTGGGGACAGAGTCTTCAAGAATTCAAAAAAAATGTTTAATTGAAATTTCTTTTCCGTCCATATTAAAATAACAGAATGAACAAATTAAAAATGAATTTTTATAGAACTGCTTCTCTACCGCTTTTAACAATACTAATAAAGGAGTTTAGATGGATCAACGTAAACAATTTCACAATAATTTTAGATTGTTTTTTTAATGCAAAAAAAGTATTTTTAGATCGAAATATTTGATTAAAAAATTTTTCGTTTTTTTTCCTCATAATTCTCACTTTTTTCAATATTTATTTTAACAATAAATAATTTCACTTTATTTGAAACAATCTTTATTTATCAGAAACTGCGATTGCATTATTACAATTTTTAAATCCCATATTATTTTTCTTTCATAACAAAAATATAATAACCATAAATTTTATTACTTTTATTACAGTTTGTAATACGAAATTAAAATTTCAAGTTGATCCTGATATAAATTTAAATAAATGAGGTATGTAAATTTAAGCGCATATATTATTTGTGATCTGGTACTTAAAAAAACAATACAATAAAAAATCTTTCCACTCTTTTAATAGAAATAAAATAGAAACGGCTATATTGGGCATGTGACAATTTATTATTGTTATTTTTTTATTTAATTATTCTAGTTATGCCTTTAAACTCGCCTTAAACTCTAAACCATATTACATATATTTTTTTTATATTTTGATATTCTAAAAACATTTCCAACATATCAAATTCTTTATATCACCAAAACTCAGCTCTTAATGTTATTATTAAAATTAATTAGTAAATTGAAAGTTCGAAAACCCTGAATATTTTATTTCGAGATTTCCTTTACAAAAAATATATACTTAGCCTTTTCTTTTTTTTAAATTTATTCATTATAGTGAGAGATCCTTCTTTATGATAACAATATGGTGTCATAGAAATACTGAACAATAATAATATGGAATCATATTACTATATGGAATGATAGAAACAATAAGGAATCATAGAAAATAATTGAAATTCTATAAGTTGTTATTAAGTAAAAGTAAGTTTATTTCCAATTTCCCAACATATTTAACTGAAATTCCACCCGTGAGAAGAGTCTTTTATACTTTAAGTAAAAATAAAAATGAATTGAAATATAGCTCAGATAAGAAGAAAAAAAATGAGCAAGAAATGTAGAAAGAAATAAAAAAGTAAAATCTTAAATTAGTAAAATAGATTAATTAATCCTCTATAAGTCTACAAAGATTATTTGAATGTGTGTAAATAAATATTTAAAATAGTTCATAATGTAAACTTGATGCATTGTTATATATACTGTTGTCTGTAAGAATTTCTTTTAGAGGATAACTATGTCAGAATCGGCATAATTAGCTCGTAATTTTCATAAATTCAATTTTATTTACTAATTTTTTTTTCCTTCTTGATATCGACTTTGAGAACACCACTATTGCTCTCAGATTCCTCTATGCTTAATGTGATTTTTACTTCAAGAGAGCCCAAAAAATGCTTTAACCGTCCTTCTTCCTGTTAATTCGTATAAAGATGGTTAAGATGGTATTTTATTAAAATATACGGGTTGGTAATAATGAAAGTTTCACTTTGAAAATTAATTTAAACAATTAAAGGAATTAATAATTTAAAGTAGGTCACGGGAAATTCTTTCCCGCAAAAAAAAAAAAAAAAAAAAAAAAAAAAGTTCAGAAACTCTTCATTAGGGGATAAATGGCGCTGTATGCAATATTTTAAAGCAAAATTGGGCATAAATACGTTGGTTTATGTTAAAATATGTTTAATCGTTTCTGAAATGTGTTATAAAGCATGTTCAATGTAGAGTCCACCATTTTCTGAAAGAAAGTTAAATCGCATTATCGTATTCTCAATAGTAGGTCTAGGCATATTAAGAGAAATGTTACACATATTTCAGTGCATAGAATCTTTCTGTTCCGCTAAGTTGTTTAGATTATCACCATAAACAGTGTTTTTGAGAACCAACTGAACATGCTTTGTAACACGTTTCAGAAACAATTAAATACATTTTAAGTCGGTGTCTTCATATCTGTTTTGTTTAACGATATTGCATACTGTAACATTTCCTTCAAGAAGTGAGTTTTAAAACTTTTTGAGGAGTATATTCTAATGACCTCCTTTAAACTATTACCTAATTTGAAAAAATCTAGTCCAGCAGTCTTGAAATTTATAACTTTTTCAAAGGGAAACTTTAATTATAACCATTTTGTACATACATGCATGAAAATATGTAATTATAAATTAGAGCCTGCATTTGCTTGGGTATTATTTTTATATGATGTCTATAATTACTATTACATAAATATTCCGTATGATCCTAAAGGAAAGACAAATTCATAAAGAAACAAAATAATAATATTTTGAAGATTAAAACCAAATATCTTTTTGATAAATTTTCAGCCCTGTTCGAACAATATGGAGACATATCCCTATTAAGACAATATTATGAGGATATAGTTATAATATTTCTGATCATTCTGTAGTATTAAGAATGAGAAACAAGATTTTGGGAATAAAAATGCCAAGAAAAACACGTCATTATTTTTAGAAATGGGTATCAAATCGGACACCCATTGGTCTCGTGTATGGTCTAATATCAAAATTCTCAAAAAAATGATTGCAGATAAATTATCAAGAGTTTCCGATATAATGAAATTAAAAAATGAAATTATAATAATGCAATTACCGAAGTTTGAATAATTCAAAAAAGAAAATTTTAATTGCTTAGCTCTAGCAGCACAAAACCGATCATTAAACCTTCCCAACTTTAAGAATTGAAAGAACCCATTATTCAGAGACACGGAAAATATAAAGTTATTTTTTTTTCTTTCATTCTAGTTTGATTAATTGTTTATCTTACACAAGGAAACAACTAACTATGAACAATATTGAGAAAATTTTTTTAAGACAAGAATTTCTTCAATTTAACCCTTATTTTCTTTTTTTTTTCACTCCAGTATTGTGAATATATGTATAATTATTTATATGACGTAGAAAAATATAAGAGAAAAAAAATTTACTATATCTATAATAGTTTGCCTCAGCCTTGACCTTTTAGCTTTTATTCTTAAAATGACCAATAGATGGCACTACTTAAAAACTTTGTTTCTATAAACTTAATTTCAAAAAGTAGCTTTAAGTAAAATTCTCAATCGGTACAAACTTAATGAAAAAAATCTCGAATTTTCAATATTTAAAATAACATTAACACGAAAAAAAAAAAGCTGTATCTTTTTCAAATTTTATTTTTTATGCTTAGATGCAAAACAATTATCTTTCTGTGAGCTGTAACAAAGTGGAAAGCTGTGGCAATTATTTCCTCTATAATATTTGCAAAACAAATAATACTTCATGAGAACTGATTTATTTTCACAATCAGAAAGATTAATTTGAAAGTTGGTTATCCAGAAATCCTGTTGTTAATTTGATGTTTCCTGGTTTCTATATCATAAAAATATTACAATGAAACAATTTTTTTTTTCTTTTTCCTATATTCCATGTACAAAAGTATAAAAATGATTATAAATTGCAGAGGCAATTCTAATTATTAGCTCTTATTCCATGTTATTAAAATGATTTCAATCTCGCTTTACAAATTTGAATACAGTTTTCAATAAACTGGTTCAAAATCTATAATTTCATTTTTATTGCATTAATACTATAATTTCTATTCAAAAAGAAAAATGAATTTTTGATGCTATGAATTAAAATTCCATTTTATCTCTTTTTTTCTGATTACCATAGTATTTAACCCTTTAAAATGCCATTTTTTAGTCGTTTATTAAAATATTCCTGAGATTATGATTGGCTTAGGAAAAATGACTCACTTAGCAAATTCGATAAATTTCTTTTGATTAATTAATTAATTAATTTGGTTTTATTAATAATTTAGTAAAAAATCCATGCACACCTTTTTGTGTGAGATAAGGAATTGAAAAATCTAAATTTATACCTTATTGAAAAAATTTTCAAATTTATGCAAATCTGCATAATCTCAAGCAAAGATTGATTAATTTGGCGGCAGAAATACTACCCAATAGCCCTCGAAAGTGTTAAACTATAGAAATATCTCTTATTGTATTTAAAATGAACATATATTGGTATTAGAATATTTTATTTATAACCACCTTATGTATTATATATATATATAATACATAATATATATATATTAAATAACAGAATGGAAGTTGTCAAAATCTACATTATTCTTTTTTGTCAAAATAGCTTTTATAAATGTCAATATTTATAAAAATTAAACGAATTTCTTTAACAACATTTTCTAGAAAACCATTCACAAAAGCGTGAAAATATCAATTCGATTATTAATAAATTGCTTACATGATCAAAGAGCAGTTAGGACTTAACGACTTGCTTAGTTTCGTTTATTATTTTAACGTCCCGTTGTAAAGTAACACCAGGGCTATTTTGGGACGGACCTCGTAATTTTGAACCACGGTCCGATGATAAGGACGACACCTGAGGTAGCATCTCCACCTCCACACCCCACCACACCAGTGAGAGGACGTTCAGCCTGACAGATTAAACGTGAAAGAGACCCCCTTACACGGCGGTTCTTCGGTGGAATCCAGTCTCCAACCAGAAACGCTCCGATTCCGAAGCCGAGACCTTATCACCAGGCCACTGCGGCCTCTCAACTACTTGCAGTTAATAACAATAAAAAAATGTAATTTACATTTTTAGATTTTGCGAAATTAACCAGATAAAATTGATAGTTTCTCATCATCTCAATATTCAAAATAATGGGAAAGAATATAATCATGGCAGTTAATTTCTGGTATATTCTTCTGTTTGTACATTTTAAACAGAACTATGACTTCTCTGCTCACATGATGTTTTGGAGTGACTGCTTTCATAAACAAATATACTTCCTAAAAAGTATTTTTAATCTCAGGAAAGTCTGAAAGTTAGACATTTGTAGAAAGGTTTGATTTCGGATTTGTTATTGCTATTCATCTTCTTTTTACATTTCGTATAAAAAACAGTGAAATAAAACAATAACAAGATAACGACTTTACGAACTAAATAAAACAATATTGCGATAAAAGGCTTCAGTTCCGAAACAAGGTTGTAACATCTTGGAATTCTACACTAGGTTATCTTACAAAAGTAATCGATGAAATGCGAAATTTGAAGACAGTCGAAAGAAAAAAAATTAAATTAAAGTGTGCGAAAGACCTGATGACAAAATCTGAGCTCATCGAATCCAGAGAGTAGCAAATGAGAGGTTAAATTTGCAAATGAAATTTTTTCTAAGTGTCTAATAAGTCTGGCGCACACGAAAACCACAAGTCCATCAGTTTCATTCAATAATTATGATATGGAAGTTTGGATAAGAGATATCTGCTAAATTAACAGCCAAGCCAATTGCCCATTCTCTATTAAATCCTTACGTTACTAAACTATCCATCAAATAACAGCTTCAGATCATAATTTTAATATTTGAAGTAATATAGTAATATTATTTACACCAAATAAATCTAAAATTATGGGAAACCAGACAATCTACTAAAATTAGGTGAATTAATGTTGTTGTCGTGTCTGTGTTTTTCATGGAAAGGGGGTGCAGTAGCATCTGAGGGTAAAGACCCCTGAGCACCCAGAGGGCAGAAGTCCGACTTATAGCTCACACACACGACACAACCCCTTTTAGGGGGTGGTCGAATTCATTCATACACTCATTCATCAGCAAGTCGGAATTTAGATCCAAATCAGAGACCGACTCATCCCTGATTCAGTATCCCCAGAGGTATCGTTTTGTTATGGGAACTTGGAGGACTTTGCAGTCTCGACATATTTAACGTGCCCCAACAGCCATTAGCCAACACTGCGGTCTTTGGCCAAGACGAGGACAGAACCCGCGACCTTTCGGATACGAGACTGACGCTCTACAAACCAGGCTATCGCGACCTAGGTGAATTAATAGCAATGGAATAACAAAACGAAACATAAAAATCTTTGGTATCAATTTTTCTTGTTTTAAATACCCACATCTTGGATTTTTCAACTATATTTGGCATCTAATTTATCAATTAATCATGGAACACTTAAATACAATAGTAAGTAAAGACTTATCGTAGCAGTACATTAAGATACTGTTCTATTAACCATATTTTAAAAACAATAATATTAATTAAGGGTAACTGTATCTGCACTGTACTACTTAATGTTACATAATGCAACTTAAATATGAAAGTATAAACACATCAGTTAATTGCTTAAAAATTAATTGATATTATTTTGTTGCCGAGTATCCATCCAAAATACGGATGAATTAATTCATAGAAATTTAACATGCCTGATAATTTCTATGCGGAAAGTATTATATCTGCTCCATTACCGAAACCGAACAACAAAGCTAAAGTGTAATGGTAAGTTTACACAAAAAGCCTTTTACATCAACAATATTTTAAATACACTATTGTTTATTAAGTACAAGCCGCCTTTGGCGACCAGCTGGTTCGCCATGAGTAATGCTTTCTAAAATTTTCAATTAAATCCCATATTCATTAGCCAAAATTTAAGAAATAGTTAAAGTTAAAAGATTCAGTTATTAGTAGTTAAAGAGTCGGTAACTTTATTCGAAAAAACTTTTTGAGTTTAATGCTCTAACAATTTATCGATTATGCTTCCAAAATATTAAAAATGTTTTTTTCGGTGATGTTGCCAAAATGTTAAATATGTTTTTTAAAGAAAGCGAAAAAGGGGAAAAATTATTGAATTAATGATACAGATATTACAAACGATTATAGAAATATGCCATTAAGTCGGGATTTCAATGCATATCCTGTCTAAATTCAACCAGGTTTACTGTAAATTAAGATAATTTATGGAATTAATTATATATCTATTGCAAACGATCTTAGAATCCATTGCCTTGCATTTATTTTTTTAGAAGATATCGCATTTTATATTTATGTTATTTTATCCAGTCACATGCTGAAAGTTGCATTTCTTTAGATTTGATTTGCGATGATAGTTTTTTTTTTATTTAAACTTCCGGCATTGTTTTATTTTATTTTATCCAGTCACGTGCTCAAAAAAACATGGTTAAAATATTTCTTTAAAAATTCGTTAAAAATAGAAGCTTGAGTTATACATTAAAAGACTGATATCACAAGTTCATTTCTTTTTAATTAAAAGCTAAATATTCTTCATTTTTTAAAGCATTTATAGACTCGTGCTACATACTATGCAGCTATTTACTTCATTTAGACTTTTTTATAGATGTATTTCTATTATTAAACAAAGCTGATTTATTTAATTAATAATATTGTAAAAGTCACAAAAAATTCTTTGCATTTTCTTTTTTTTAAAAAAAAGAAAAAACATATTTCATATTTATTTCATTTCATGCAGACACGTGCTGAAAATTGCATTTTTAAATGTTTAATTTGCAACAATTATTTATTTTTTTAATTTGAGTTTTTATCTATCTGATGGCAACCTATTGATAAAAGATAATTTTTCCCCTTCCACTCGTTACGTGCTCCTGCAGATTAAATTTTATCGTTTTGTCCGAAATATATTGTTGAAAAATATAGTTGAAATGCTTCTTTAAAAATTCATTACAAATAGAAGCTTAAGTTAAATGTTAAAATACTGATACTATTAGAAAGCTAATTTTTTTATCTTTAAATTGATGTTAAAATCATGTTTATCCGATAATATTTTCGGAAGCGACAGCGGAAAAACGTCGAAATTTGGCTTAAATTTTAATTAATTCAAATTCTAATTAAAAATTCGAAAAAAGGGCTCCGAGGTGCACATTCCCGACCTCCAAGGTATACATGTACCAAATTTGGTAGCTGTAGGTCCAACGGTCTGGCCTGTAGAGCGCCAACACACACACACACACACACACACACATTGAGCTTTATTATAAGTATAGATTATAGTAAGTGTTCTGTATTACTTAATGTTAAGTAATGCAGAACATTAAGTATAAACATTCACAGTATCTTAAATAATAAACAATATTAAGTGACATTAATAGCATTTTCAGCACTATTAATTAAATTTTAAGTAAGTAAATTTTCTATATTACTTAACGTTAAGCAATCCACATTATTAAGTATCAGCATCAACATTATCTTAAGTAATTAACATTAAATAATATTAATAGTATTTTCAGTATTATTATTTGTTTCAGTAAGTGTTCTGTATTACTTAATAATAAAAAATGCAGAATATTAAGTATAAACATATCAGTTAACTGTTTTAAAATTAGCTGATAGTATTGTGTCGCCGAGAATCAATCAAAAAATAGGGTAAGTAAATGCATAGACAATATTCAATTAGTTTTATAGTCAAAAAAAGAACAATAAAGATTCAACAATAAGCGATAAACTTTACAAATGTTACCTTATGGAATAATTAAACCTAGAGACACATCACAGATTTTTTTATAATTATTCGAAAAAAATTATAAATTCTCATGAGCAGTCCACTCAGCTATTATCTACTACCATTTTACTGGTCTTTATTTTCTTTAAAAATCCAAGGCATAGCCAAAAAGTAAAAATTATTGCAACCTTTCGCCTAATTGAATCAGAATCCAACGAATAGTAACATGATAAGCACTCCCTTGGCGGAATTTTTAATACGAGCCCTATTATTTAGTGCATTTCCGAAAGCATACCTTTATACATATCCGCCATCGACCCGTAGATCTGCAATACCTCAACGGATATAAACTTTGAGTTTTATGGGGAAATTTTCGCAGATGGAAAAAAAAGAAAAGTTTCAGTTGCCACACAATGAATTTACGACGCCGTTGAAACTTCGGAAGCAAATTCAGTAACAGGGTACATGTTTTCTGGATTTTTCGGCTAGATAGTCATTCTTTTTATGAAGCTTGTTGCTCAGCCACGTATCTCGTGGGATAATGCAAGGGGGATTATCAAAGTGCGAGGCAAATTTATGGCATGTTTTTAGTTCTGGTTGGATCTTTATGGAGTGGACGTGGTTCGATGAAGAAGATGGAAATTTTCTTAAAGTTGAAAAGGGATTTGATTATGGCCAAGTAGAAATTACTGTCCAAGGATTGTTAAGTTTGTGATATATTGTGGAGTAAAGGTTATTAATATTTCTTCCTTGGTCTTAAGTCAGAAAAGCTCACTTCTGAATTCATTGAATTCAGTTTCTCCAAACAGAAAATATTGTACTACGTTTTTAACGTTCCATAATGTGACCTCGCCCTTTCCTTAATTTCAAAATCTAAAATGGGATAGTTAAAAAGAGTTCAACACTTTTGTCCTCAATTTATAACTGTTTCTGGTAAAATAAGGTATCATTTAGATGACATTTTTTTGTATACGTTTTAATATTGTACTACGTTTTTAACGTTCCATAATGTGACCTCACCCTTTCCTTAATTTCAAAATCTAAAATGGGATAGTTAAAAAGAGTTCAACATTTTGGTTCTCAATTTATAACTGCTTCTGGTAAAATAAGGTATCATTTAAAAGACATTTTTTTGTATACGTTTTAATATTGTACGTTTTTTTTTTTTTTTTTTGTAACTGAGCATACTACTAGGTGTTTTAAAAGCTCATTTTTTTATAATTATTATAATAATAAATTAATCGTACCTAGAGACGGACAATATGTACATACCCTTAACTGGACAAACATCTCCAAAGTACCTTCTATGTACAAAGTACCAGTAAGTTGTTCTTTCAGCATTATGTAGGCAAAATTCTATAGACAAGGGAATACTATAGAGTTATTCTTTTTGTGTTATATTTATGGTGTTATTGGCTCTGAAACTACTTTTAACCTGAATAATGCGAGAGGAATAAAGAAATACTCTTAAAACAATATTTTTAAATATTGTATTCCTTATTTTTACTTGTTAAATTCTAACAGTTATTGATATTAGTGCAATTCAGTAACATCTGAATGAAATTATTACTCATTAAAATATTGTTTAGGTTTTGCTTATAACATCTTTCCAATATTTAATATTATAACATTTAACATTTTAGATATTTTTGCTAACTACGGTATTTTCAGAATGTATTATATTTCCAATATAATTTCCATTGCTGCTTCAAAAAGGCAAAAAAAAGAAGAAGAAGAATGGTATCATTTTGACTCCATGTCTCTGGCCGCGTGAGGCAAATCATGTCTCCAATTGTGGATTAAAGTTGAGAAGCTTGCAGCGAATTCAACAAAAAATGTTTACATTGATATACATTAATAGAAACTTTTTACTATGCTTATTTTGAAATATTATTACACATTATTAATAAATTTAAAAAATTGTTTCCGAAGTAGTAAAATAGTCAATTAGTTTATGAATCCAATGCTTAAATGTATGCAAATTTATCATATCAAATTTATTGCAACAATATCTACTGATCCTGAAAATATATGATGGATTATATAAATTATATTAAAGAAATTTATGATAATGATCACATCAAGAAATAAATCTGGTGAATGTAGCGGTCACAATAAAGTTACGAGATTCTTTATGGAATGTCAAATTCCTTGTCGAAATCTTACATTTTCACTTTTGTGGTAAACTTTTACTTATTTATCTTTTATTGATATCATAACAGACCAAAACCACATTTTTATGCATCGTTTTAAATACAAAACTAAAGATTAAGAATAATAAAAAGTTCTGATTTAGGATGTACCAAATTCGGTACCTTTAAGTTCTGTCTCAGAGAAGTAAAATTTGAAAACAATATCCTTTATTCTTGGTAGATTTAGAGAGAGAAATGATAAAATAAATATTTTAAATTGAAAAGACGTTATTCAGTTTATTGTTCTTTATAAGAAAAGGTTTTGGAAAAAAACGAGCAAAAACCGGGCATCAATCTAAAACACAAGATTAACCAAGCAACAACCTCCAGAGACAAGGAAAAACTATCTTATAAAAAGAATTTGCAGACCATAGAGTCAGGAAAGAAAAAGATTAATAGCACGTTTAAGATCTTTTCTGTTGTGGTTCATCATTTGTGGCCCCGCTGCCAGATTCTCGGATAGTATTTCACCCAGCCTTCTACATACGATGTGTATTGGAGCTCTCTGGAGGATTAATGTTTTGTTTTGCGTTAAAGACGTTTGACTTGGACTAACTGCGAAATAAGAGCTCGTTAAGTCTTCTTAAGCGCGTTGTCTTGTATTTACGAGGCATCTGAATCCAAAAGAAGTTTAACATTTCACTGTCTTTCAGAGGCATTACAGGGATATATTTTTGCACACACGTCTTCGTTAAAGATGTATTATGTTCCAAAGAGAAAAACATATAACTCTGTGGCGTTTTAAATAGGGTTAAGAATAAAATTGGTGTTGTGGGAAGAAAATAGCTCTTATGTCAAAAATAAACGACATTTGCGAGAAAGAATTGGCTAAATAGAACGAAATTTTTTCTATTTCAGGCTGTCACATTGGACATTAAAGTTCAATATTTTTATTTAGTCATTCGGCTAATAGCTTGTTAATACTTCTCTTTGTCTAGTATAATTTGGTTTTTATGACAAGGTTTGTAATCACTCACATATTCCAGGAAGTAAAGAAGTTGCACAATATTTTTCAATATAAAGTGTTAACGTATTATGACTTTATATAATATTTAGAATATTATACAGTATTATACAGCATATGTGGGCTACTACGGCAGTGCAAAATTCAGCATAATATATATCACCTAATATTTTATAATACTGCAAAATATTGCATGTTTTTGTGAATGTTGTAAGATGTCATTCTATATTATACAATATTCATAAGCTACAATATTCATCTGTTACAAAGCAATTCAGAAAAAATAATTTCGAAACGGAATGTGATAAAAAAAATACTCTCTTAAAAATGAATAGCTCTGTAACACTAACCTGGTAGTAATATGATTTGAGAAGTTGTTAAAATTATTATGGCTTGATAATATTGTATCAATGTATAATGCCATTCATTTACGATGTATGAAATAGCCCGGAATCAATTTTCCATTATAAATATTTTAATTGCAATATGATTTTAATTTTGATTGGAAATCTATTATTATTAAATCTATTATTTTGCTACAGAATTGCTGAACATCAAAATATGATTAGTTAAATATTATGATAAAAACAATAATTTTTGTTCAATATTAAATTTTTATCAAAGTTCTGCTCAAAGCTTTATCAAAAAATGTTCGAAAATTCTGATAATCGATTCAGATTTATTTAAACTTAGCTAAGTAATTCTTCACTAAAAAAAGTTAGCTTTAGAACCATAGGATTTTTTTTCTTTTGTTTACTGCCACGTTTCTTGTTTGTAATTTTCTTATAGCATCAAAAACATGAAATATGCAAAATCGTCTTTTCACTTACTTCTTGGAATATTTACTTCCGGTGAAAGTATTTCAGCTAACAGTTTTGACTATTCTAATAATACTTTTATATGATTAAATATAAATCAAAATCAATATCGTTAATGTAAAATACAAGCTAATTAAAATTGATGGTGAAAACTTTCTTTTCTCTAGAAAGCTTTGAAGATCTTGCAATGAGTTATATTGCAATTTTTCCCTCACTAGAAAACTCGTAATAAGTCAGATGTTTTTAAAATCAAAATTTTAATTTTTTCAACATGTAATATATTAATACCGTTATTGCTTGATTCGGAACAACACGAGAACAACGGTGGCCTGGTGGTAAGGTCTCGGATTCGGAACCGCAGGGTTTCAGGTTCGATACCCGATTCCACCAAAGAACCGTCGTGTAAGGGGGCTTGTTGCATGCTAAATTCATCAGGCCAAAGTCCTCCTTCTAGGGATGTATAGAGAGGAGGGTGCCAGTTCCTCGTTAGCTGAGCGTTCAAAATTTCTAGATTAGTCCTAAAGTAGTCATAGTGTTGCTTTACAAAGGGAAGTTAATGTAACTAAACTAAACTTGAAATAACACGAGAATCACCTGGGGACAGATCCAATAGTTAGAAACCGCGATCTGATGATTTGAGGATGATTTCTGGAATTCTCCTCTCTAAAGTTTTGCAAAACACCTGCGATTGATATTTGAATCCGAAGGATTTACCGCACTCCACACCACTTATACGACACTTTGCAAACATATTTTGGGTTAGCCGCCCTGTGATCAAGCGACAGTGGATATATATACCGTTCCGTAAAAACCATACCCTCAGACCAAGATGGAAATTGGGATATGCATTAGAATTGTAATTTTTTCTTAGTATTTTGTTATTTAAAATGCTGTATTTTAATTTTTTGTTGCTGCAATTTTATAAGTGTCATGAAAAATAAAGCTTCTAAAATGTTCGTCAACCATTATACATTACAATATTATATATACCGTTTACTAAATTTGAAAACATGCCAATTATTCCATAATTTTTGTATATAGGAAATTAATAATTCCATTCCTTAAATATCATGCAGGTTTTTTTTTATTTGGGCAAGATTTTTCTATAGAATATTAATTTATAACTAATATGTTCATAAATAAATACAATTTTTGAAACTAATTTCATTTATTTCAAAACATAATGAAACAAAAATTATGACATTCCAGTTTTAAAGATCATAAAGTTATTAAAGTAATTATAACACGAGTAACACAGAGAATTTTGTAAAGATGATTGTTGGATTATTCTGCCACTAAACATTTTTATTATTTTATTTCTTTTTTGAATAATTTACTTACTTTTATTTGTTTTGGGACCATATCTATTTCATCAATGCCAAAGCAAGGAAAGAAGAAAAAATGTAAATGCAGGTTTTTATTTTTTTTTGCATATTAGAATATTAAGGATAAAGAGCTAAAAAAATGAGACCAGAAACCATTTGTTGTAATTCATCTAGATATTTATGTTCTAGGGGTTATTTGTACGTCTTTATTAAGGAACTCTCCTAATTTTTCGCACACACAACAAATGACTTTGCTTAAATCAAAATAAGATAAAAGCTGGCGTTTGTGTTTTATTTAATATTGTATTGAACATTACATATTTTTCAAGCCAAGGCATATTGGCACAACTTAAAATACAACTGAAAATCAATACTAAAAATGAAAAGCTAAAATAAAAATGGTATTGCTAAACAGCAAATGCCGTTACCATATGCACTGCTTATCCATCCTTTGCAAAATGAAATCTTCCACACAGATATGCATGAGTTTCTGATACTAACGGTACTCGACCACTTTCTAAATTATTTTAGTTCAATCTACACCGCATCAGATAAATGATACTTAAATTAATAATTAATGTTTTAAGTGGACGGCCACTTGCTGCATCTAATTATGGAATTGTTCATCCGGTGTTGAAATTTCAGAATCACGGTGTGCGTGACATTAAAGATATATAAATATTCTCAACTATCGAGTTTCCAAATCACGATTGAGATTTAAGTAGTTCATTTGAAATTCCCAATAATTACATGCATTTATTGATACTTGAACATATACTGAAGGGAATCATATAGCAATTGAAATTAAGATATGTTAAAGGTAGATTTTATATTTAATTCATAAAACTAAGCAAGTGCAATTAGAATTTACACCAGTCGAATGCTAAAAGATAAAATAACTTTCCTTATAGCATCGCAATTATAACTTTAATGAATGTGATTAAAATTATAAAGCGGTAGCTCTACAATTAATAAGGTGAAATCACATACTTTGAATTCTATTTAGTAATGTGTTAATAATTTAATCCTTTTCAGCATTCACTTCATGGTATAATATACATTGCATAAACATCCGAGTATATTTGAAAATGAATAAAATAATAAAAAGAAGCATATGACTATTTTTTTACTGAAGAAAAATTTCAAAATCACTTTAGGATCTTTTATATTTTTGATTTTTCTTACTTAGCATAAAAAACAGCAGCTGTTTACTTTCTCATCACGAATATTTACTATGAAATATCTCCCCCCCCAACAAATTAAATTCAACATTATAATGTGTATGCAATCGAATAAAAATTTACGGCAATTTCTCAATTTAATGACCTTTCAGTTTAAGAATTTTGAATAAAAGGGGAATATATTCGTTCTATATTTTTGTACTTTTTTTATTGTTTTAATTTCCATCTGTGGGAATCATTTTATAATTGTATAAAATACTTAAAAATGACATTATCAGTAAATTGCAGCCTTCTGTAAAAATGAGGAGATATGACGAAATATTATGCAATAAGTTTAAAAGCGCAGGATGTTGGATTTAGAATTTTTCCCATTTGACACATCATGGATTACGATGAAAAGATCATTAAGAAAGTGCTTTATATTTGAATTTTTAATTACAATGAAATTTTAATTAAATTAAATCGATATTTATCTTCATTTATTTAGCTACACTATGTTGTAAGAAATCAATTTCCATAGTAATTTATTTCTATAGTAATGTAAAAAGTATATTTGAAAATGAAATATACTTTTAAAAATAAAATCCAGTATTATTTTTCTCGTATTTTCACCTACCCCCTTTAAAAAGATTTAAAACTAGTTTAACATCATAATTTTCATTAATTTTATAACTAAGTTATGTAGGCAAATGTTTCGATAGTTTAAAATACATTATTCGTTCTCAACTGTTTTTGCAACGAAGAACAAATTTAAAAAAACCATATTATGAATGAAGACTAATGAACCTTATGCCGTATTATGCCATGATAATTTATAATCAAGATACTAACCTTACCATTAATTTTTTTTTACAAATATGGTATATTTCTATTAAATATTTTATAGGACAATTACAAAATATAGGGTCAAACATTTAGAATTAAATTTTAAATATTTTTGATAATACATATCACAAGCGTATTTTTATTTCTTTTTCTCCAACGGCTTATTTTAGATTTTATATGTTCTTGCATATTTCAGCCTTTTTAATTTAACAGAAAATAATTCTGAACTGTATTTTTATAATTCATTAGAGAAAATAGTGTCAGTCTTTAAAAATTATTATAATCAATTTATTCTAAAATGTTTCCAGGCTATCTTTATTTTCATGTGCTGATTTGTAATTTACTATTATCTTCTTAAATAAAAAAGATTCTGCAATATAATTAGAATATGCAAATGAATTGTTTCTTAATGAATTTTATTTTTAGGAAGACCATCATTATCAAAGGATTAGGATGTTATTTTTTTCAGATATCAAATTTAAGACCCTGTTCTTTTTTCTCTCGATACCATTAAATTAATTGCAACTGCGGCCTAAGTTTTTGATATAAAAGCATATAAGCTTTGAAGAATTTATAAATATTAAATTATTTACTTTTCGATATATATCAGCCAAATTGTAGTATTAATTATTATAATGAGGCCCCCGAAAAATGTGTGTAGTTTATCTAATAAAAATTTTTTCACAGCGCATGAGAGGCTTTGTTGCATTTTATTAAAGATATATCTGTTTCTTTTCTCTCTTATTTTATATTAATTAAAATTAAAAACTTCTGAAATATTTTCATATAATTAGCCAAATTTGTTATATTTTTTATTTACTCATTTTTTTTCGTTTTCATTATTCTACTTTAAAAAAAGCAAAAATTTAAAACATGGAGTTCTAAAAGCAGCACAAATAGAAACAGTTAATTGCATATATTCATTAAATCAGTTTTAAATAATCTGCATACATATCGTGTTTTAAAATTATATTTGAAGAATTTTATATTCTAATTATATCCTTTCTAGTGTAACTTAAAGAAAAATGCAAAAGAGGGATTTATAACAAATTAAATACAGCCAATCCTCAAAATTTAGATTAACTAAAAACTTCTTTAAAATAACAACAACCAAAGGATCGAATGAAATTTTAACTATAACTACATTCAAAATGGCAGGGCGCATTTCAGGTATATTATTTTCGTAAAGACAGTTAGTGTCCTTTTTAAAAACAGTGAGTACGATTCAACCTGTTATCAAAGTAAATAATCAATGAAATAATCAAATAATCATCAAAAACTGTGTTCATTTGGCTAAATGTGAATGAAACTGAAGACCTTATTAAAATTCGATTTATCGGGAGTTCTACTATGTTAATTATTGATAAAAATATTAATTGAAGAATCTGTTGTTGATGGTCTATAATAACTACAGGCATTTTAAAGTTTTCTTCAATGACTCCATCCATTTTTTTTTTTAGTTTTCGCCAGGCCTTCCATCACCAACTAAATGGAAGTATTCAAAGATAAAATTTAGAAATCCTCAAAAAATTTGTACTGTTTCAAAATTTGACAAGGTTTAGAAGAATCTTCACATTTCAATAAAACTATTTTTTGGAATTAAGTTTATCTGTGAACACGATAAGTTTAAAACGTTTTGGGCTGTCAAATGATATTCAGTATAAGTCCTTATGTTGTAGATGGCAATCAAATGTTATAAAAATAGCATTGAAAAACATACGAACCTGGTTAGTCAAATATCAGGAAATAAAATAACTGCATAGAAAGTTTGATGTATATAATTTATAGAGTTTAAGTATATATTTATATAGATTAAGTATATATATATATTTATAGAGTTTAAGTATCTATAAGATACTTAAACTCTTACACTATGTATTAGAATCGAATTTGGGGCCAAATTAGTTAGGATTAACCTTGTTTTGGTTTGTATTTCCATAAACACGTGACTTCCGTTTGTTATTTTTTATATTAAATTTCTGATTAAAATTACAGTTCTATGCGGAACTTCGGTTTCGATCTATAGGTAAAATATAAAATTCTTAATATGCATTCGGTTTTGTGTTTCTTGTTTATCAAACGCATTTCTGCGATTTCATTTATAAGAATGAGCCGCGGTGGCCTGGTGGTAAGATCATGGTTTCGGAATCGGTGGGTTTTAGACTCAAGACTCGATTCCAACGAAGAATCGTAGTGCAGCGGCGTCCTGGCACAGGTGTAGCGTGGCTTCCCCGTGATCTGGGCGTCCCGGGTTCGAGTCCCGGTTCGGGCAGGGTTGTTACTCTTTGTTCTGTCTGTGAGGCGTGTGAATGTGCCCCCTTGTAAAAAGGGGTTGTGCAAGCGAATGTGTGTGTCATCTTCATTTGAGATAGAAGTCAGACTTCTGCCCTCTGGGTGCTCAGGGGGCTTTACCCTTAGAAGCTACTGTACCCCCTTTCCGTAGAAACACGGACACGACATTATCATCATCGTAGTGCAAGCCAGTCTGGTGCACGTTAAATCTGTCCGAGCTAAATGTCCTCCCGTTGGTGAGGTGTGAAGAGAGGGTGCCAGCTGAGATGTCTTCGTCATCTGACCAAGGTTCAAAATTACGAGACCCATCACAAAATAGGCCTAGTGTTGCTTAAACACTGAATGTTAATACACCTAAAGCAAACTAAACTAAACGCTTAAGAATGAGCACTAGTACTTCCTTTTGTAGCTATTACTCGACAATAATATGAAGTTAATAATTACATTTATTGGAGTGTGTTTGAGGACTTTATAGAGGGTCTACTATGATCGGATATATTTGCTTTGTATTCATATTTTTTTCTTTTACTATTTTTACTATATATTGACTGATTCTGTTACGGAGCACTCTAAAAAGTGTAAATGAGCCGTCTTTCTTCAGTTTTAAATTTTGACTATTTATTTATTATTATTATATTTACATTTATATGATAAGTGTACTAATCGTAATGGATCAATTGAAAAACAGATTTATCTAATTTTTTTAGTTACTTTATATACTGGTTGGGATTTTTTATTTTTGTTTTCCTTTTTTTTAAGATCCAATTTTTAAAGAAGTAATTGGTTCAAAATTTATTCCGAAATTTAATTTAGAGTGTTAAATCACAACGAAAATTCATATGTAAATATTTATTACAACAGATAAATTTGTAATAGAGAAATATTTCACCAAATTCAGTAATGATATTTACACTTGGCTGATAGAAACTATTTCTGTTTGAAAAATGTTAGCTACGGTAACTTGAAAAAAATTGCAAATTTCGAAGAGTAAGTAAATAATATAAAATGCCAGAAGTACATATCATGGAATTATTATACATCTCGCCGAAAATAATTGATAATATGAGATTAAATAAATTGAAAGCAAGCAAGACTACTCATTTTCTTAGTAAATTAATATTCAAACAAATTTATTTTTTAGATTGGCTCTTAATTAAATATAAAATATAATAATGCAAACTATATTCAGATTTAGACACTTCGACAACAATAATTTGAAAAAAAAATCAAGCTCGAAATCAAATAATTAAACAAAAGCAACTTAATATAAAAAGAAGCAAATGGTATGAAATGGAAAGATTTCCCGACAGAAACGAATCGATTCTAAGTAACACCATTCACTGGTGAGTAAACAAATTAAAGTGAGTTACAATAAAAAGACATTCGAACAGCAACATATTTTAATTAAAATCTCTAAAGCAGAAAGCATGGTCAAATGGTTTTGCTCATTTAAAATTTGTCTAATGAGCACTTACTTCAGATTGGCACCAATTCCAGACGAGCTTTCCAACTCATTTTTTAATCCTAAATTTGAGATAGAAATCAATTATCTTATTCAAGTGTAATTGCTTAAAGAAAAGAAAAGAAAAAAATTAATTATTTTAGAAGGATTTTAAACCTAGTACTTTACATATACATGAAAAAAATGAAACAGAAAAACGTAATTAAAAAAACAAAAATATTCGTATTAATTCATTCTCTGCATTTGATCATATTATGTGTCATAATTATATATTATATATTACATAAAAGACAGTATTTTTAAAAATTTATTAAAGTGTAATATTAGCATGACAATATTAATTAAGGAATTTCATTTCAATAAATGAAAAATATTTTTCAATCTTATTTGAATTTTTGTCATAGAAATCCATCTAATTGACTATGATCTTATAGCTAATGAGCTCTCTTTAGTGATGTTATTCAACAGCGCAATTTTTCAATCGACAAAAGTTTTATGGTCATTACGGTCATCATATTGAAAGCCTTGATATCAACTGAAAGTAGGTGCCGAACTCAGCATTTGGACAATAAATTCAGACAATATTTTTATTAATTTGTAATATTGCTTCTTGATCGGTTACTCCTATAATGTGGATGAGAGATCTTCTAAAACAAGGGATATTTAAAAAATTAATTCAACTTCTACTTAGGTCAACAAAGAAACTTTTTTATTTTAGTTACTTTTTAGTAAATAGTTAGAATTAATATAAATATGTAAATGCATGTGACAAGATCATAATATTTAATGACAAAGAATTTTTTTATAGCAATCATTGCATTTCACCACTGACAGTAATTATTAATAAATTTATACCCTTCAAAATATCTTATAAAAGAAAAATTAATTTGTATATTAATTAATAATAATTATATAATTAATATATTAAAATAATTAATATATTAAATTAAGTAATATAGTTAATATATTAATTTAGTCATAAAAAAATTCTTGATTTTCGCAAGAACAAAGTTCGCATCAGGTTGAAAATATTGAAATCCTTGCATTTTACCGATTGAGCTACAGCCTGTTGATTTCAATTTGCATTGCAAAATTCAAAACTCTATTTGAAGTAATAAAAATTAATTAAATTCAATTAATGAATTAATATTTCAAAAAAAAAATGTTTTAACATCAAGTGTCATCCACTACAAGTTTTAAAAAATGTATTTGAACTTGTGTGAGTGAATAAAAGGTGTTTTATTGACTATTGAAAATTTGAACACAATATTTAAATAAATAGTGAACTAATTGCAGGAATTGAAAAAAAGAACGTTGGTTGAATGGATGCCACGTCAAGTAAAAACAGATGTATTATCATGTCATTTCGGTAATTAATGTTTAAATCAAAATATATGTTCTTGATGGTATTTCTAATAGGAGTAGAAATTCATTGAGCATTCTGTACTCTAAATCTATTTAATAATTGAATGTAACTATTTTTAACAAAACAGTTACATTCAATTATTTTATTGTGCAAACACACTATGAGTTTTTAATAAAACTATCATTTCATTACAGAAGCATTTTTAAATTGAATTTTAATATGGATCTAAGCTAGTTGTCAACCTACTTGATAAAAATAAGCTTTTAAAAAATATTAATTTTATCATAAAAAACTTATAAATCATTGAGCGGAAAACATTGTATGGAAAGAAAAAAATGCTATTATTGAAACATATGACATGGAATGTATAGTCATATTAAATTTTATGAACGGCCATATGTGACCTGTTATTAATTTTAATCTTCAGAAATGGTGCAAACATATTGATAATGAAAGGTAAGAGTTCCTTATTTTTTTTGTTGTTTTAATATATTTTTGAGAAAATTTACTCTAAATTCCCCCCCCCCCAAAATATGAAAATGTTATATGACATTTTTTACAACTGTCATCGATATTTTAAAATCACATAAACATAATATAGTCATTAAAATAACGTGAAGATATATTACAGCTGTAAACTAACAATTCTTGTGTATATTATATACATCGTGTATCTCGGAAACAGCTCAAGCGAATTGCATTAAACCTTATACTTAGATAAGGTTTTGTTTCTTTTAGTTTATCTCTATAAGACGTCTTTCCTGAAAAACCTTGATCATTTACAAAAACCTTTTCTATCTTATTTTATGTCACATTGCACCATCCATAGACAATGTCACATAGCACCATCTCATCAAGTTCAAAAACATAAGTAATGATAGATAAATTATAAAATGAATAATATAGCAGATTTTTTCGAATAACGTGTTAAAGTAAATGTATTTATTATTTTTTTAATTTAATTGACCAGTTTACATTTGGCAGGAAATATATTGTTTCATGAAAATTATCCATCAGAATACGATTCGCATACAAATATTTTTTACGAAGAAACTCGATTTTACAAGAAAAATTGCCAAGCGATGCTCAGACTACCACATGTTGACTGTGATGTGGAAACTTCTTATTTCATTTTAAGTGCGATCTTTTATTCAATAAAACTGTTAAAATGAAATATTCTTGACTTGGGAAATATATTAGAATATATTTTACCATCTATGATACTAGCGAATTTTGAAAAAAATATTTTTATTGTATTTAAATTTAATAAAGCTTATTTTTACTACCAATTGAAATTTTTTTTAAAAAAAAGTTTCATTTTTCAAAAAATGTCTCCTATTATATCTGTCTCATTCTAATAATAAGCTTTGCAGGAGGTCACATTCTGGATATAAAGGATTTCCAAGACACTGATTACAATGGCACTATTCCATGCAAGCATATTATCCCTCAGAAATCCCTTTCATATATCTGGAACAAATCCCATTCGGTTCCTCGGAGTCTTAATGGCCTATTGGGAAGATTCCCTCTTATTATAAGAACGATGATCTTTGCCATTCGCATGACCATTATTTTCGAGCCTCTAATCCTACGGTCCTGGCAGTGAACCGCCATTTGTTGACGTTCTAAAAGGGGATGAAACAGATTTATTAAAATTTGTCAATCATTCTTGGATTGTTCTGCAACAGACTTTCATAAGCCTCGAAATACAAAATGTTATTAAAATTTTCATATGATTTGGTCTATTATGAAGCCCATTTTTGATGTGAAGTAGTAAATCGAAAAGTTGAATGAAGCTAGTATGTATTCTTGTAACATAAAAAGTATATTTTAGTAGAAAATAATTTCATATTAGGACTTTTTTATGTTTTTGATGTGAAGTAGTAAATCGAAACGTTGAATGAAGCTAGTATGTATTCTTGTAACATAAAAAGTATATTTTAGTAGAAAATAATTTCATATTAGGACTTTTTTATGTTTCAATGTTGTATTTGCATCTTTAAAGGATAGCTCTCAAAATTTAAAATTTTGGTAGAATTTTCAACTAAAAATTCTCCTAAATAAACTAATCGATATTTTTTGTTCAAATTTGTCAGAAAAATTTCTCAATATTATCTGTAATTCTTGAAGTTCAGAATAAGCTGTCTGATCGTTTAAAAAGATTTTTAAACTTTGTTAGTGCTTCATATTATGAAAATAATTGCATCGAATATTTTATGCTACCTATGAATCCATTCAAAGCATTAAGATACCAAAAATAAGGGATTGTATTTTAACCCTTTGCTCTCAGAAAAATTATTAAATACAAAATTATTTGGTTAACAAGGACTTGATTATTGCTATGAAAAATATTAATGATAGTTTTGAGGTGAATTTATGGATGAATTAACCTTCATCTTCTTACCATTCTTTAAAAATTAAAAAAAATTAAAATGTCAAAATGATGCGCCGTCTTGAATGATGAGTTAAAGGGAATATTTTTTAAAAATTCGATTAATGCTTTAATTTGTTCTATAAGACATTTCAAATAATCCGAACGTAGCCATATACTTTAAAATGAATCCAAGATTCGAGATAATTACTTAATTTATTTTTAAAATATTGATATAATTTGTATCATAATTAAAATTTGGGATACAAATTTTAATAGAAAATAGCTGACTGTTGAACTCATTAGAAATATTCAAACCATCTAAAATAGACAAATGGAAAACGGTCAGTTACACATTGGATTTTCAACAAAAAAGAGATATAAAAAAGCTGTTAAACTGTAGATTGTTTTTTTTTTCAATCAATTTCAGATCAAGTTGCCACGTTTTTTTTATATATTCAGGTATTCATAATGCACCATATATTGCATACTAGCTGGTATCCGGTGCGTTGCTGCCGCAGAAGAAATATTATTAGGAAATATCGCTTGAAATTTAAAAGAGCTGTCTTTATTATTTAGGAATGATAGGAAGAATAATAATTAATTTCTTGTCGACAATGAATATATTCAATAAAAATGAAGGATATATAAGGGAGAAGCATAAACAGTAATTATTCTATTTTTATTATTCTATTCTACAAACAAATTTTCATTTTTATGCATTAGATTTGTGTATTTTTTTAAATCATAAAAATTGGGGTTCTTTCAGAATGGTAATGGAATAAACTATTTATTGTATCTCGTGATTTGTTTAATATTCATTCAGAATTCTCAATTCTCAAGTTAAAAAAAGTGATTTATTTCCACTTTAAAATTGATTAAACATAGAAAATATTTTTATACCATGTAATCTTTAATATAGTTGGAAAGATAATTTTTTTTGAAAACTGATATGGTGCAAAATTGTTTGATTTTAATATTTTCTGAAGTTACTGCCAAAAACGCAAAAATTTTAATAAATGTTTGGCTAAAAATTTCAAACTTATAGGACTGATTGCCCTATAATTTTCTTGCACTGTCTCAAATAAAACTATTACCTCAGAGAAAGACTTACATTGCACATATGTACAATAGCAACGAAATATTAACATCTAACTTGCATTTAGAATCTTTAACTGAATCTGCTGTGTCTCCTTGGCGAGTTATTTGGTAGTTACTCCATGGCTAATAAATGCGGTAAATAGGTCCAAAAATATTTTTATACATTAGGTAATTTAACTATGCCTATAACTACACCGTAAATGAAAATTTTAAGTAGTTAAAGTTTTATCGCAATCGTATGAGCGGTACAGCAGCGTCGTACAGCGACATACAGACAAACATTTATTTTTATTTATAAAATAAAAATTCCTTGAATCCCAAAGGAAGAGGCAAAACCCAGACCAAACCATGGAAAAAAAGAAGAATATAAACGATAATCTGTCTATTTGTTGGCTCTATCGATTGTGTGTTATCCATACGAGAGTGGACAAACATGTCCACAAAGTAGCCAATCTTTGACTGGGACACGTTTTTTGCCCTCCAAATCAAATACTTTCTGCTGATTTTAAATTCCTCTCCCGTTTTCCAGAGAGTGGGCTCGTATATTATTGGTTTTAACTTACGCTTTCTGGAAACCCAGTTTCATTTTGGTGAGATGTCGCTGCAAATGGCGGAACTAAGTAAATTTACTCAGCACATAGAAGAACTTATCAACAGTCTGTGACGCAGTTGTTGAAATCTTATAACTGGAAGTCTAAATATTTACAAAAATGTAAGGTTTGTATATTTTGATTGAAGTGTACTTTGGAGTCCCCGGGGTTTGAATCAATTACAAGTCTAATACTCCCGCATAAGAAAGAAAAGGTTATCTTGATACACAAATGTTCATGTCAATTAGCAAAAGAACAAGGGAAAAATCAACAATGTATACATTTTTAATACTGGAAATTCAGATTATTTTGTGCTCATGTAAATGCTAGTTTTTATATGCAGAACTTAATACACTTGGGCTTATCTAACATAATACGAAACGGTTAAGCATAAGATTTGTTTTTATAAGCTTTTATTAAGAGAGCTTGCTATATTAAATTTTATTTTAATAAAATAAGGGACATTTGGATCAATTATTAACACAAAATTAATTTTTCCATTACTTATGGGATATTTCCCTTTGGAATTGTATAATACATATGTTTAAAGTGCCCAAAGCTGAAAAATAACAATTAAAATATAAACTATAGAAACTAAATAATAAAAAATATATTAATTTACAGATAAATGTAGTAGATTTAGTTTTCAGTAACTATTTTTTCCCAAATTTAAGGAAGAATGCAAAATAACTTTCTATTTTAAAATATGGCTTTTCGTATTGTATCTTTTCTATGAGCTAAGCATCTTTTAAACTCACATTTATTGACTTCCGTACAGTATATTTTTAATCTTAAGAAGAAAAAAAATATGTTTTTTGTAGAATTTCTACTCGTAAAATATAGTTTTTGAAAATAGTTTCATTTTAAAAGCATTAAAATAAAAATAAATTGTATGTAAGGGATTTGGTGTCTAATTAATATTTCTGAGCACATCTGCTTGTGTTTACTTGTAGCCCTTACAACTTTAAATTTCGGTTTGTAAGAAAATTAATTAAAGTACAACAAATTTTTGCTGTTTTATTATTATAATATTACATTTTGTTGATATGTATATACTTGCAATAAAATATATTTTTTACTTGGAAAATTTTTTAACTATTTACAACTCAAAATCAGAGGAGTTTCTTTTCCACACACATTCCTCAAAATCAATAAACCATATAGAGTTTACTTTGAACATTTCTCTGAAGAAAGTTTATAATTAAATTAACATATTAAAGACAATGTGAAAAATTATTCATGAAGCACTAGTACTCTAATGTATTTTATTATATTTCGGTACTACTAAGTACCAACGAAATATTAAATTCGCCATTACTAAGAATAATGGATAATGTGTGTTAGTAGTCAAGAAAGCAGGCGATTTCACTTAGAGCTACCAAATTTTCCACTTTGGAGTTTGGAAATGTAAACTTCTCACTTAATAGTGTGAAATTTTTTGCAAATTTTGAATAATTAAAAATAAACTATAGTACATTAAATTTGAATTTTTTTCAAAATAACTCTGAAAACTATTATACAATACATACCATATAAAATCAAAAATAAAATATACTTATACTTTTAACCATCAAATTTATCTTTTAATATCCCTCTTTTAATACACATGCCTCAACGCTTGAGAAACAGACGTATTTAACATAATTAAAATTATTTGCACAGTAAATTTTGAAAAAAAAAATCATAACGAAATGAATAAGATTTCATTTTTATTAGATAACAAATTAACGTTTGAGGGAAAAAATGATTTGGGCTGGCGTGACTTCAAATGCACTTAATAAGTTATTGATAATAATCAGTAGCAATTAAAATATTTCTTAAACTTTCGGTAATTTACGAAAATATTTTTGAGATTGTCATAAGTTTCGTAGGTGAAATGAGATCAATTGAGAAATTAGTTAAATGAAACCAATTACAGAATCGGTGAAATGAGATCTATTCAAAAATTGGTGAAATGAGACCAATTGAAGAATCGGTGAAATGAGACTAATTGAAGAATTGGTGAAATGAGATCAATTTTCATTGATGTATCAAATGTTTAAACCTATGGTTATTTAAAAGAAAGTTAGCTGCCCAAACATATATTGCGCAATATTTCATGATATTAATAATGTTCAATATCAAATACTGAAATGTAACGCACATACGTTTATGATATTGTGCAATTGTCTATGCTGTCTGAAAAATAATATTCTATTTTTACTTTCAAAGTTTGCATGAAGAATATTAAAATGTTAACCTTGTAAATGACAACTTAAATTTGATGATACATCGTTAACAACATATTGATATAAGATTCGGCGACTCTATGAACGATGATGCACGCAATAAAAGAAAGTGTAAAGTTATTTATTTTCTACTGATGACCTATAGTAATTTAATGCAAAAAACAATCCATAAGCATTCAACTGTGTATAACAGATTTGGCTGAAATTCACCATAACCAATATGTGTCCGTCCTACTAGCTGGGGATCAAAGTCAGCTAGTATTAAAATAAATTGCATATAAACAGTCAAATGCAATACATTATAAATTACATTAAGTTCTCTTAAATTGATATTAACTTAAGTATATATTAAGTATAAGAATATTTATTAAGTATATTTATTGAGTTCAATTTGCTAGATTAATCTAATAACTAAAATAATATCTTTCAAAGCGTATGGTATTTTTACATAACATTAAATTTAATTTCCTGTATGATTAAAACAAAAATTATTTTCTTAAGCCTCTTTAGATATCATATTTAATGAAAAGCTCATTTAATACATTGCTTCTTATCAATAAAATAATCAGCAATATTAGATATAAATGCCTCGACAAAAATTTAATATTTTTATCTCTTTAAAACTTATTTCTTTCTAATCGGCTTTAATTTTTTTTTCTTTCGTCAGATAAGTTTTTGGAAATCCCAAATATCAAATTTGAAGACGGTACAATGCCGATACTCGTTTTCTAATATGAATTATTGAATTGGGGATTACTGAAGCATGATTCCCCAAAATTCATTTTTATTTTATGAATGGCTTTTATTAATCCTTTTTAAACATATAAAGAAATTTATATATCTTTTTTTCTTTTATGTTATGTTTTCAACTTAACTAAGATTTTAAAGAAAAAAGAATGTTTAGGGTAGAATAAATAACGTGAGTCTCAAAAATAATGGAACTTTATATCTATATAAATAAATAAAAAAAAAATGTATGTCTCATATGTGGTGCTGTAAAGCTTTTTTTAACGCCGATTGCGATAAAACTTTTAATACTTAGTTCTTTCACTTATTTGTTTCGACTGAAGTCGGAAAAAAAATATTGCTAATCCTCAAGTCTTGAATAATAAAGTTATACAAATAGAATTATTATTATTTACGCTTCTCCTTTCTATATCAGTCAATTTCAATGAATGTATTCATTTCCAATATTATTCTTTCTATCATTCCTAATTAAACCAGACAGATATTTTAAATTTCAAACGATATTTCCAAAGGTATTTCTTTTGCGGCAGCAACGAACCTGGTACCAGCTAGTTTATAATAAAGCTGAATGCGTGTGTAATAAAATAAAATAAAATAGAGCTTAAAACATACTTACAAGAGAGTACTTTGAGTTCTTTAACATTTAACATTGTTATTTCAAAGGAATGGAATGATTATCTTTTCTAAACATTCTTTTATTCAAGCCATAGCTAAAACAATGCCACATAAGGCAAACTGCAGGAAAAATTGATAGATAGTTTGTATGCTTTAAAAACTCTTGATTTAATTTTAAATTCCGGAAATACATTAAGAGATCATTTGTCGAAAACTAAGTATTTTTTACATGGATACAATTTTAAATAAAATATTAACCCCATTGAAAATAATACATTGAATAAGTGGAATACAGATTGCAAAGCATATTTATGCTACAAATAGTTCGTTTTTTTTTTTTTTTTGCTATTCATTTGAAACTTTAAAAGCAATGAATAATTTGAAAGTTTAAAATATATTGCTATTATAAGAAATGTAAAAATTAAAATCTTATAACAATAAATTTAAAAAAAATTCAGATTCAGATTTATATGGAAGCAAAATATCTAAAAAATAAAAACCTCGATGAGAATTAAAATTCGAAAGGAATATCATTTAAAATTCAATTTGGTTACAGATGTAATTTATTCTAGATTTCCATATACTAATTAAAGTGCATATTTTAAAATGTTTTTTAATTATTTCAAAGTGTTTCAAATATTTTATTATTTCATTATTTCAAATATTTTTTAATTCTCTACAAAACACTTCACGCTGTTTATCACTTCTTCTTAACATGTTATCTTCTTTAGCGTTGATCAGGAAAATAATGCCAGAATGTAAGTCATTGATGTCTTAAACGGATTTATTATATTTTTCTCAACAATTCCTCGGTTACACATATCTAATTGGAAGAATATAATGGTAATATGAAAAAAGAGAAATATTTTTAAATAATTGTGAAAAGTTACATTTTGAGATAATTCTTTTTGACATTATTCTTTCTAAAACTGCCATTTAACAAAATTCTGAATTAGATTTAAAATTTTAAAATATTTTCAATAGTGTACACAATGAAAGAAAATTAGAATCGAAGTGCTTTGAAAATAAAAATTAAATATTTTGAGTGCTCCTTATTATTCGAAGATAGCACATTCTAGTTTTATTTAAATTAAATTAGCTCAACTTTTTGAAAAAATAAGTGCAATTTAGCTGAGTTTTTTTTCTAGACATTTTAAACTCCTTCCATTGGCTATCAAAACGACACAGAAATGATAAAGTTGGTTCTGCATTTTCAAAACAGTAAAAATCGATAGAAAATTCTGATTCCAACATAAAATTTTTCTTGACATTTTATTTCTTAATAGGAAAGAGTAATAAAGTAAGCCGAATAAAACTCCAAATTTATGAAAGGAATGAAAATAAAAATCGTTTTAAGGCTAAAATAAAACTTCAATCTTCCTAAGCATTATTTTAAGTCTTTTTAAACCCTTGAGAACTTTTAACTTATAAAAGTTTAAATTCATATAGTGCAGTACTTTATACAACTTTACACAACTTTTCAAAAACAAATCATTTGAAAATATTCGATGCTATTCAATTTTTCTCAAACTGAATCTAATTTTGTTTAGTTTCCTTGTTCTTTTTGAATTTCGTAATTTGTTCAAACACATTTCCTTTAAACTGTTACTGCTGATTTTCTCTGAATTAAACTGAAAAGAAGTTCAAATCAAAATTCTTTATCTAGAGAACGATCTATTTGAGAAAAATATTTTTAATTGTAGAAGTTTATATTAAGATGGTAAATTTTAAGATCCAATTTTTTTTTTATTTAACTATTTGGGAATTTAGGAAGTCAAAGTAAAAGTTTATTTCTGTATTTGAGTAATAATTTTAAATATGACTCGTTTTATATTAAGTAAATTAAATAATTAGTTTCATTCTAGGTAAATTAAATAATTCGTTGCATTCTAAGTAAATTAAATAATTCGTCACATACTAAACAAATTAAATAATTCGTCACATACTAAGTAAATTAAATAATTTGTCACATACTAAGTAAATTAAATAAGTTTTTAAAATAAATTAAATAATTTCTTTAAAGTAAATACATTAATTCGTTTACAGTAAATTAAATATTTCATTTAAAATAAATTAAATAATTTCTTTAAAGTAAATCCAATAATTCGTTTACAGTAAATTAAATATTTCATTTAAAATAAGCAATAATTCGTATAAATTTAAAAAATAATTCGTTTAAAGTAAATTAAATATTTCGTTTAAAATAAACAATAATTCATTTAAATTTAAAAATAATTCATTTAAATTAAATTAAATAATTCGTTTAATACTAGAATAAACAAAAGGAAATTGGAACGAATAAATGAACTTAATAAATGAAAGAAAAATCAAATGATGTTTATCACATATTAAAATGCATGTAAAAATGTTTTCTCTTGAAAATGTTAAGTATTAAAATAAAGAAACCAGACTTCTTTTGAATAAAAGTGTAATACGGATAAAAAAATATCAACATAGAAAAACGAAATCAGAAACGAATTTTATAGATTACATTTCATATAAAATTCTTATTAAAAAGATAAACAAATATCTAAATGAATATTTAAATATTAGAAATGAAAACCTGAAAATAATACATTTAATAAACATATTGTTAAGAAAATGTAATCCATAAGAAATTAGGGACCGGAGCAGATGTAAAGTGAAAAAGCCCAACGATCTCAAATACATTACAAATGACAACACTTTACTCTATCTAATAACATGAAAACTCAAACAAAGAAGCATCAAAGTTAACATGTGAGCAGAAGTTACAATAAATAGCTAGGCAAAAGTAACATACTACGTAGTGAAAACTGCAAAGGCACAAACCGCTGAGACAGAGAGAGAGAGAGAGAGAGCTTCATTCAACTATTCATGTCTCTCAAACGTACGTCATACCAATTCACTTTGGAGGTTTCTAATTTTTTTTATAGTTTCAAGTATATTGTAAAGAAGATCTAGAAAAATTATCATTACCGTTGTCTTAACTGACTATCGCCAATGTTCTTACTAGTTCTGGAATCATTGATTTTTTTCGCTGCACTCATCGCCAGCCATAAGATCTATCAGTAAAACTGTCTTTTTTACTCTGGAACAAGCTGTGTTAGAAAGTGACATTAAAAATCGTAACTGTATAACTAATTATAACCTATTTTTATAAATTGGAAAGTATAACAAATATTCCATGTTTATTTCTATGGCACATATGAAAACCTACACATTTAATTACATTGATGTTATTGGAACCTTTAAAAAGCTGTAAGAAAGTATAAAAAAATATTATTCAAAGGGAAAATCGGTTTGGATATTTTAATTAAAATTATGTTCATATAGAAAAGTATTTATCAATCCATTTGAAAGAAAATTATGAAAGTGAATTCTAGTGAAAATAAGCAATTATATTTCGCAAAACATTCTTTCAAAATTTTAATTAACGGTGGAACAATTAGGTTTTGAAACAAAAAGTACTATTTTCTGGTTGTAGACGAGCTTATTCTCCAATTAATTTTAATTTTCTGACTAATTAATTGGAAATTGAATGTCGTAGCTGGTAAACCTAACATTGAAGTTTAGTTTTTCTTCTATTTTAATTAAAAATAAATTACAATTGCCTAATGAAAATTGTCACCAATTGTTTTGTATTTCTATAGTTTAAAAAAATTGCTAATGTGCATTTTACGTGTCCAGTGGCATAAAAGACCAAGGAATTTAATTATATTTAACGATTTTACTTTTATTTTTGTTCCTTTATTTCGGAAGCAGTGAAAAACGAATATTCATTAAATCCATACGTAGTGAAGATTTAAGATTTTCTTTAATAATTTGTTGTAATCCAAAATATCTAAGCTGCGTTAAATATCCTTTATGGTTTTAAATGTCTGAAATTATTAATTACTTAAAAAAGGTTTTAATTTTAAATTTTTGTGGTTTTGTTTAGAAATCAGACTATTCACTTAATCGATTCTTAGTAAAATTTAAGGATTTCTTTCATAATATCAATCTATTGAAATTCAAAATATCACAGGTTGCATTAAATTTCACTTATGTTTTTAAATGTCTATGAATTCTTATGACTTATTTGATTAATTTATCAATATAATTGCTTAATTTATTAAAAATTTAAAAAAAGGAATTTAGGCATTGTTTTAAGAAATTCTGTGATTGAAAGAAATATTGTATTATTTTTATACAGTATTTAAGTGATATTTTTTGCTTTGATTGCTAAAACATTAAATAACCAAGGACGAGGAATTGAATTAATTAATTTGTCGTCACAATGACGCACGTGATTGCGCATGCAATCGTTCAAAACCGTAACTTAAATATTAGGGTAATTGATCAGATCTAGATATAATAGTTATCGCCTCTAGCCATTGCCCTATGGGCATATTTGTGGAATCCTTTCTATTACTTAACACTTGACATGCAGGCAACTTATTTTTACGCTTTTTACAGTCTGTCACTGGAGCGCGGGTAACGTAAAAATACGTATTTAGTAGAAAAAACGCCCACTTCAGTAAGTTGACGGGGAAGTATACCCGCATGCCAAGTGATAAAAAGTTAAAAGTTTAAATCTTCTTTTGGCATTGATTGTCTGTCATGTTCTGTTTTGCGGTTTTCAAATCTGGTTTTGATTAAGTTTAAATATTATTATGAAGGTAATTTCGTTTTTTTTCAACAGAGGCATTAATTATATTTTTTACAGTCAACATCACAATTAAACATCATATTTGTAACGTTTTGGTACCTTATATAGCAATGTTTGCATGTGAAACAGCCCGATTGACTCTACATTGTAGTTTCTGGTTGGTCCCTTCAAATATGAAAAGTGCGAAACAGAATTTCTGGTATATTTCTCTTTTCTTTTACAACAAAGATTGTAAAAATACTTTCTAAGTAAGAAACAAATTAGCCAATATAAACGGACTAGATATATTGACAGAATGCCAGTGCCAAAACTTATTTGCAAACTTTCTACCCAGCAGTTTTGATTTGAAAATATGAAATGTTCTGGAAGGCCAGTTGAAGACATAATAAATGTATTTATTGAGGCAAATTGATTAATAACATCTCGTGAGTTTGCTGAGAGATTACATTTATCGAATTCGACAGCTCGTAATCATTTGAGGTGTCTAGATTTAATTTCAAAGCATGATGTATTTGTTCCTCATTTTCTTATGGAAAAAATTATGACATCAGGTTGTAATTTGCTTTTCAAGCAAAGCCAAACGCAAAATATCATTAAGTAAAAAAGATGAACCGGCTAATAAACCTTCGATAGCCGGTATTCATAAAGAAATGCTATGTTATCTACTTGGTAGAATTTCAAAGGAATCGTTCTTTTTATTATTATTTTTATAGCTTCTATCGGACAACACAGCGATCAATATTGGAATATTCTGTCATTATCTGGATAAACCAGATGATTTACTTAAACAAAGAAACAAAAAACTAGAATTAATCTGGAAAAAAAGGTGCACTTTCCTACCACAGATAATGAGAAATATTCAAGCTTGCTGACTTGCCAAAAGCTTTTACAGCTTGAATGGGATATAACTGCCACACACATATTATATACTGCGGATATGGCATCTTTTGATAATTATTCGCTCCTGTCTTTACAAACGGTTTTACATGATAAAACATTCAAACGCGGAGGTTAAAATTTACTTGCATCAATTTTTTGCCAGTAAGGAACAAAAATTTACATTTCGAGGAATCATGCAAAGACTTGAAAGATGGCAAGAAGTATTTAACTTAGAATGGACTATGTAGAATTGAATAAATTATTTATTCGATATAAGAAGGTAGTTTTCATTTTTATAAACAAAAAAAAAACGAAATTACTTTCAGAACAATTTAGTATAATAAATAGTTTTGCTTTACTATGTTGCTCCTTTTATGATCTGCGTTTATTGGATAAGAATTAAGTGCAGTAATGTGTCATCAGCGTCGCTGTCATTCTCTGTAAACATCTCTTTAAGACTTCATCAAAATTAGAGTAATCTAATTCTTTTTAGTTATTGATAGCAAAAAAAATTTGCTGTTATGGTAAAATTAAGGATAATTTAATACCAATCATTAGCCTAGAAATCTTGAAAGATTAACTTCAATGCAATTAAGAAAAATAGAATAAAATAATAATATTTTAAAACTTTTTTCTCTGAAAAACTTTTCATTGTTTGTTTTTAAATTTGAATTACAGAAAAAAAAGGAAAAATTCTTTTTTGGAGGTGGGAAGGAAGAAAAGTTTCCACGGTTACTCCTTCCCATGAAAATTTCTAAAAAGTCGAATAATAAAATGACTTTATTATTAAATTAATAATAAAACCTTTTAAAATGATAAATAATTAAACGTTTTATAAAACATACAACAAATACGATTTCTTAACATTGGTCATTATTTTTTCAATGCATTATAATATTAGATTGAAACTTACATTTGCCATAATTTTCTCTGTGATAATATAGATACACAATGAAAGTATTAAAAGCATTAGTACTAGTTTTTATATGAAAGGAGTAGCAAAAACAATTTTTTTTCTTTAATAAATTATAATTCCTTAGATGTATTTAATAAAGAATTAAAATTCATAAGGAAATAAATATATATTGTATTAGAAATTCATTATTACATATTAGAAATATATTATGTTTTATTCTATCAACGATGCTCTTGCAAACAGTAGGTATTTCTTAAACTTCTGAGCGTTTTAATATTGCACAGAAAATATGTAAAAGAATTTAAAAATAAGTCTATGCAACCAAGAAACATATAAAGTTCAGTAAATACAAAATTTGGAAAAGAGTTAAAATTAAGAATTCATAATTGTGAAAGTTTCAGAAACACTTTGATAATATAATTTTTATTTAAAAATATCGCAGTCATTAGTATATTTTGTAATACGATAATGTGAAAAAAAAATGTAATTGCTTCTTCATTACTGCTTAATATTCTTATCTTCTTCTATAATGCGCTTTAAATATTATTTGTTGTAAGTTTGGCTTCATGTATCAGTGTCGTGTAGAAATGAAGCCGAGGAAATGAAATGTTTTTGAATGTTATCATTAACATGCAGGGGGACAAGATTGCCCTCCTTTTTTGACTTTGAATTGATAAGACTTGATTTTTATAATAATAAATTATCTTGATTCTAAAGAAGATTCGTGATTTTCCAAGTTATGATAAATTAGACAGATGGAAGCATCAATTCTTCTCATGCTTCAAGAACTAGGTGAAGGAAGAACAATACAGGCACAGTATACAATTCTGTTTCAGAAATAATATTAGACTTCGTAAATTCTGACATCAATCCATCATTATTAGTTATAAGTGAAGGGGAGATACTGCAAAATTAGAAAAAGAGTTTTTCGTTTAAACATATTCAATCAACAAGGGAAAATACGAGCTATGGCTGCGATACTTATAACCATGCACTTAATTACCTTATTCCAGTAGAAAGTCAGTGTAGTTAGAATTTATACCTGAAATTCATGAAAAAAGAATTGGCAAACAATTCAATTTACTTTCCGTACTTTTATTTCATTGTTATTGATCCACTTTTTTGCAATTGCATTGTACATTTCTCAAGTTCAAAATTATATTATTTCAATACTTAACTTTTTTTACTATTATCCTCAAAGAATCACTACAGCAGTAAACAGGTACTAAAATTTACAAAAAAAAGGAGACTATTTTAGCTTCTAAATTACTAAGATCTAAAAATATAAAGAATAAAATACTTCTCCAGCCGATCTTGTAGGAGAATTTTTTCGTCAGTATAAATATATATAATATTAGTAGGTCTATTTAAAATGGGAATATATAGACAACAAAAGAATTTTTCTTTCCCTTTTAAAACATTTAAGGTAATTCAATCATTTATGAAGTATCAGAATAAATTTATTTCAATTAAAATCTCAGTTTTCCTAATGCATTCATGCAAGAAGATACATCGAGAAGTTTCGGAAATTGTGAAAATTTTTTCTTTTATTTTGTTACAACATCAATTTTCCCCCTCAAAAAGTAAGTCTTATACTTATTTTATTACATTAATTTCAGAAGTAAAAGAAAATATATTTTAAAATCTTTCCAAGAAATCTTTCCTTCACAAAAATGTAAATTCAACATTTAAATTATTTCGAAACTTGTGTATTTGATTTCAGTGAACCAAAGAAATATGAAAGGACTTTTTAGTATATCTCCAGAATGTGTTTAAAATATCAAATTGAATTTCTAATAAACAAGAAAAATCATTTATAAAAGTGAAATTCAACTATAAAAGAGTTAGGATGAAATATCTGAAAGACGAAGAAATTAGAACCGGATCTTAACATCAAAAATGGAAAGTACGAATACTTCTCATTTATTTTATGAATATTTTACGTAAAATAAATTTTTTTATTATTTATTCATGATCGAATTTCGAAAAAATGTACTGTCTTAAAATTCTTACTTATTTATATGTCTTCATGTTTTTGTCTTTCCGAATTTAAAAAAAAAATCGGAAATTTATTTATCTGCATGCGAATACGTGAAGAACAAAGAATACCAAGATTTCTGACATCACGCATTCTTTGCATCATAATTGTTTCGTTTTTCTATCTTCATTAGAGAGATTTAAATATTTTTAGACAATTAGATTCTCATTAGCAAATACTGATTCTCTTATATATTAATATAAACCATGTTTTAGTACCATGAGTGTAGAGCAACCAATTCGTTTTAGTGCCAAAAAAACTCGAACAAACTTAACATAATTTCTGTTCTTCTTGCTTATAGTACTAAATGTAGTATATAATTATTCACAGAAGCCATACTGTTCAGCATTATAAGTCTTTCACATAAAAACTCCGCCTTCCAGATAGCTCTTATTCTTTCTGTGAGATGAGTTCGTTCAAGGCAGGTGACTGCCTTAGAAGGTCAAATATGATGAAATATATCATTCATATTACTCCGGATGTTTATGCATTGCAGGGTAATTGCATCAGGCACTCCTTAAACGAGACCCTCTTTTGAATATGGGGATGATATATCACTCAAACTATATGTGGACTCTGCTGTCCTCAGTAAAGTTGACAGAGAAAAAAATAGAGCTGGTTCACAACTGGTTACGACTATATTGTGATATACATTAGTATCGTATTACTATTTGAAGGTTCTGGCTTATTAGACTACACGAATGGTCAAGACAGCATGATTTCCATATAAATTACTCCAATGTATACTATTATGATTATACATTTATATAATGCATATAGACATAATTTTGGAAAAAAAGATTTTCAGAATATCACATCGAATCACATTATTTTGGAGAATTTGGACTCCAAAGATTGGATACTACCCAGAATCAGATTGCTATTTAATTGGAGCGCACAACATTTTAAATACCAAATATCATCAGGTACCCAAGAAAATTTTCCTTCAAATGAGGTATTATGTATATGTATGGGTAGAAAGGATTATTTTTAACCATGTCGGCAATAGGATAATCTAGGAAAGCTGCTCATTTATCAATACGTTTTTTTTCTTAGCATAATCATTAGATTCAGTGTAATCTTCTGATCTTCTTTTCAAAAATTGATGCATAATTGAAAAATGTATATACATAATCTTTTTTGCTCTAGCTGAATTCATGAGGACGCCAATACATGCTATCACGAACTAATTCCACTCGATGCCTGGGTAAAATAGTACTTCGTAGGTAATACACTCATGTCCATAAATTAAGAATAATGCCAGTTGAGGAAAAGAAATAGCAATAAGTGAGTAGTAAGAATAAAAGAAGCAAACCAAATGTGACTTATTTGTAAAGTCAATTAAATAAACAATAGGTAAAGAGCAAAAAAAGGCTATATATTAATAAAAGTTGTGATTTTTTTCCATGTTCCTCGGGTATTTCCAGCTGGATATGCCCCCATTCAAGACGGCCAATAATTCTATTACTTACAAATATCCAAATGCTTCCTTTGTGTCCTAACTATATGGTTATTGCACTGAAAGGCTTATAAAGCTCTTATGAAAATTTTATATCTTTGCCTGTATTTTTTATGTACTAATCTCTTACACTCTCGTCATTGTGACGTACTATCCGTTTTATCTGGTGGCTTCCTGCAATTTGCGTATGATTTTTAAAGATGTGTGTAGGGTGATTTTTATTTTTATTTTAAGGGTGATTTATGCATTTTAAAGTTTGATTTCCGCGTGACTCTGAATTATCATTAATTTATGGACATGAGTATAAGAAAAAACCAATTGGGAATAACGAATCAACTTCTCCGATTTAAGATCTTCTGCACCATCTCATAACATGATAATACTTTTAGGAAGATATACTATAATTCATTGCCAGCATGACTCATATTAAATTAGCAGTATCTAAAAATTATAATAGTTTGAAGACCAATAGTCTTTTCTCAGAAGGCTTTTTTTTAAATTACTTTTTACATTCTAAGTGCAGAAATGATTTCTTTTACAGAAAAATTAACAATCGAATGCTTTAATAAATCTGATTGGCTGACATTTCCCTATAAATTAGTCAATTATTTCGCTTGTTCACCAGAAGTTCATATTCTTTAGTGAAATAAGGCATTTCCTCTGTCTTTCTGCATTAATGTTATCGCACTTGATGGGTTTTAAATTCCCGTATTCTACGAAAATTTGGTTGAGAGCAATTTCGCTTTTGTTCCACTGCATTTCAACATTTTCTAAAACATTTTTTTAAATATTTTTGGACACCATTATGACAGCATTGTAATGATTCCGTAGCTAATATTCTGCGTTTATTTTTAATGCAAAAAAAGATCTATTGCAGTGAATTTTTTCATTTGACAAAATAGCTGATTTGAACATTTCATTTGCTATTTCATTTCCATTATATCCTTAGTGGCTCGAATCCACACAATCGCAAAGCATCATTTTTTTATTTAAAGCCGCATTTTAATATGCATTTATTTTCTTATTTGCAAAATTAAAGACCATGAGAGTTGAGCATTCATCTGAAAAGATTTATATTTAAAAAGAAATGTTTAACCCAAAAAGACTCTGCACATCAAAATACAGGAAGATTATGATCATTCCACTTTGAAATGGCCCTAAAAGGAAAACTGCTGGACCAAACATTATCAAACTCGGTAATAATCTAAAGGAGGTCATGGAAATTACTTTTCTGTTAAACATGCTCAAAAACACACAAAAAAGGGGGAAATTGACGCTGTATGCAATATTGTTAAACAAAACAGAGCATGAAGAACCGGTTTAAAATGTGATTAATTATTTCTGAAACGTGTTTGCAAAGTATGTTCAAGGCATGTTATCTCAAAAGCACTATTATGCTGATAATCTAAGCAATTTAGTGGGAATAGTGCGATACAGAAGCATGTGCTTCAAACTCTTCCTGATATACTAAGAGCTGCTCTTGAGAATAGTGTAATGCGATTTAAACTGCTTTCAAAAAATGGTGGACACTACCTAGAACGTACTTTATAACAATTTTCAGAAACGATTCAACACATTTCAAACCTGTGTCTTCATGTCTATTATGCTTAAAAATATTGGTACAAAGCCATTTCCTACTGGAGAGGAGTATTTGAATTGTTTTATGAGGGAAAAGAAATTCCAATGGCGCCCGTTCAGCTATTACCTAGTTTGGTAACATTTGTTTTAGTAATTTTCCTTTTATGACCAATTCAAAGTGGAACTTTAATTATAACCACCTTGTACTTCAACTTCAGCCGTAAACACAGTACTGTTCCTTCTGTGACAAAATCAAGATTGTATTGTTTCAAATTCTTTTCTAATCTTTAAAAACACCAAAGCACATATAAGGACTATGTAGATAGTGCGGTATTTTATTTATATCTATTGAATTAATATGAGTTTTTTTACTTATTCATCGCATGCCGCCTATATTACAAACTTAATGGACAATGAATAATTCATAGATACTTTATTGTTTTGAATTGGATTTCCATACTATATTTAAATTCTTAAAGAATTATTACACCATTAATTACTAATACTACCAACAAAAAAAGCATCTTATAAATTTAATACGTTTGAATTCGAAGTAATAATATCCCCTTTATAATTTAAGCACCTGCCATCTTAACTCGAATTTTTAAATCTTCGATCATATAATTATTTTACCCGTTATTGTTTTTTTTTGTTATACCAAAGAAGATTAAATCCTTAAGAACTCATTAATGAAATTCTCTTTTCAATTAATCTCTCGTTATATGGTAGGAAATAAAAAGAGAAACATCGAATTCAATTAGATATTGCTACAAACAAAAATCCAATTTGTATTTAGTTTCATTTTCAATACAAATTGGAGAAGCGTGGCATTTATTAACGAAGAAAATGAATATTTACCTATCCTCAAACTAATTAAGAATATCATGGTAAAATTCTGGAGCAGAAAGAATATTCATAAGGGGACTGGCCACTTGATTAAGAAAACGCAGCTGATATTTGATTTCAGATGAGTACACTTTGGAAAGTGGAAATTCATTAATGAAGATAAGTTTTTGCTGGTTGAAAAATGTGCTTTTCGCTTGAATCACCATAGCCGAATCATCTCTCCATGAATAAAAAAAAGTAAAGGTTAGGAATTTTTCGAATAAAAGTAGGAAAATGAGTAATGATTGCAACTCGGTTTGGATTAAGATGCTGAATCTATTTTCAGTTAAATTAATACAAACCAATTAGAATGGTCTCCTGGAATTATAAACGCGATAACAAAAATGCTACTCTCCCACATATACTTGTTAACCGTGGACAATGCGGAATGCCACGAATTCTGATCTTATTTTCAGAGTGCCGTATATAAAAATTTTGTTTAGTTAAAAAGACTAAACTCACATTTTGGGTATACTTTTTATTGATTTAAACAACATATTACTATAATATTAGTGGCATGATCATATATCCAATATCATTTATGTAAAATAATTTGTTCTTTGTCTACGAAATACATATTAACAACCGGCCGATCCCTTGAATAACATTTGGTAATCTTTTCAAAGTTAAAATGTGTTAACATCAATGTTTACCTTTTTTAACCTCTGGCATTTTGAAGTTTCATGTCCATTCGGATTATTTGGACTATACAAACATTAGAAATTATTAAAAATTGATTAGGTAACTAAATTGTAAAGGTCATGCACCGAATTTCCTCTATTTAGGTAAAGGCATTTTTGAACTGTCGTGTTCTTAAACAAACAGGTATACATAATTCCAAAAATAAGTTTTTCTAATACAGGGAGTTATAAAATTTTCAAATTCATCAAAATCATAAGTTCCAAATTTTAATAATTAAAACTGTTTTTTATATTTCGTTTATGAAATAATATTTTTTTAATCTTTTTATAAATATACAAAGTAACATTTTAAAACTTATCTTTATAAATTATTGTTTTAAAAATCATTATAAACATTAAATGTTTATCAAATGTATTTCATAGTTAAAAAATCGTAAATAACAGAACAGTTAGTGTTGGCTTATATATAATAAATTATTTTCTTTTAGTTTTTTAATATAAGGGATCTACAAAAATTGTTCTGATGTCTTTACGATACTTCAATGCAATCAAAATATCAAACAACTTTTTGAGGAAAACATGTTAACAGAATTAATAATTAATGGTTACCTTTTGTAACCAAACTGTTAACATAAAAATTGAAATTAAATTTAACTCCATTTATATCTCTTATTTCATGTTTCCTACTACCCGCTTTTGGCAACTAGCTAGCCCTCCGGTAATATTGTGCTGCGTTATTTCCAATTATGCCTCTTATGCATCACCTAATATGCATTATTTTATCAAGAAAATATTTGACATCTGAGCTTCCATGTCCCTTCTCAAAACTTCCACACCATATCATGGCAGAACGTTTGACCGCGACGGATTTAATGCGCACCAGACCCGCTTATAGGACTGTTCTTCCGTGGAATTGGGTTTCAGGCCTTACTTAAACACTTAATTTCCAAAGTCGAGACTCTATCACTAAGTCACCGAGGCCTCCGAATTTAGTAAGGATTTGTTTGTGTATTTTATAAAAAAAAAAAAGTTATCTTAATATATATATATAACAATAAACTGCGGTGGCATAGAAATTGCTCTTATTTCTTATGATAACAGGATAGCAATAAAATATAAAAAAATTATATGGGAGTGTCCGATTGTTCCATTGAAATTCAACTTCTTACTCAATTTGTAGTTGTATTTATTTCGTTAATTAATGAGATCATAGTTAATAGAAGCATTTGCAGAAATGTTTTGGAAATCCGCTCACCTTTCGTAAACTACCTCACAGAAAATGATACGCAAAAGAATGCAAATGAAATTTGAAAAAAAAATTATCACACAAAGCTTTATCGAGGTCAAAAATAAGGATTAACCATTGAAAGATAGGAGAGCGCCATGACTTACTTCTGGAAACTGATGACAGTATGCATCAAAACTATTTTCACACAAAATTAAATTTTGAACTATCTTAAAATTCTATAAATTTTCTTTATAATTGGATCAATATTATTACTTTACAGTGTTTTCTTTAATTTTATTAATTAAAATGTTATCTGCTATTCGTAACAATTTTTAAAGTTTTGAAATTTTAACACGTCTCTCAAAACCTTCAAGTGCATACTTTTACCAATGTTAAAATAAAGCTTAAAAAATGCTAATTTTTGGAAATATTAGTTTCGAAGAAGGGTTTTCATTTATTTTATGTTGTAGTTTTGTAAATTGTAATATGTAAGTGTAATAAAACGTTTTAACTTATTTAGTTTGATTCATGTTTTTAATCTTCAGATTTTCTTAAACAACAGATGAATTTCTTAATATGTTATATAATAACCTTAAAATTTAACTGGGCCAAGAAGTTGTTAAATGTACATCGATTGAACTTTATACCTCAAATAAAATACATCAATTGAAGGCGACTTTCTTAGTAGTCAATACACTAAGAGAATAAAAATTTATGAATTATATACTATGAATTAAAATTTAGTTATATACAAAATCTATATATTTATACTGTGTTCTGTCAAACAAATTACCATTCCAAAAAATCAGTTTGTTAAATTATCATGGATTACATTACACCTTTAAAATTCGATAAATTAGTCCATATCACTTTTTTGACCTAAATTAAGGTTCATCTAGTGTGTATATGTGTAAGCGCGCTTCCTTTATTGATCTAGATATTTAAACATGATTCAGAACTGAAAATCAGATGATTGCACGTCTATACATTAATTGTTTTCCTTATTTTGTTCAAATCCAAGCATAGCATTGTCAATATACCTTCTACCTCATAATTTGGACATTTTGAACTATTAGTAGCTGATATAGATATTGCTTCATTTTTCACATTTCCAAATTCTGAACAATGAAGAGGTAGTCAGCTCAGAAAATATCATTAAGATAAATTAAATAATATTCCTAAAAATCTGTTAGGTTTTATAATTCTTCCATATTATTTCTTTCTCGTTTACGAATTCGAAATAAAGTATTATAATATTCGAAAAATTAGAGTTGTAGACTTCGACAAATCTCTACGTTTCACGTCTTTTGGAATATGAAAAAAAAAATCGACATTGTGTCTGATTCTCTGTCTGCCTATCTTATCTACCCGTTTGTCTCTTACAAAGATAATTTTTAATCGTTTTGTTGTTGTTATTGTTTCTAATGGCATTTGCCACTGACAAGCTCACTGACTAAAGAACCATTGCGAACCTAGGGCCAAAAGCAAGACTTAGCTATTCCGGGTCACAACCCTTTTAACGAGGTGGACTTCATTCATACATTTCATTCACTCATCCAAGGACCGTAATTTTGATCTGAATCAGAGAACGATCACTTCTGAATCAGTACCGCCAGTGGTATTACTCTCGACATGGATGACCCCGACAGATTTATATGAGCACCAGTCACCACACAAGTGGAGATTCTTCGGCTGACAGGGTTCGAACTTACAACCTAAGGGAGTTCTACACCCAACCAACCAGGCTATATTGAGCTCATAATCGTTATAGCAAATGAATCTTTTGTATTGTCTAACCACACCAACATTCACTCACCGTATATACATAAACCTATATCCAAAAGATCAATTTTCTGTAGCTTTGCATTTTCATAAGTATGCAAACGCAAGAACTAAGAAACGCATCGATCAAATATATGAAATGTGGCTTGTGATTTTGTGATTACAGGGGCATGTCTTACGTCAAATTGGAAAATCAAGAAGTTGTAAATAATGGAAATGGAAACTCGAATTTCGGGAGCCTATTGTTAAATTTTAGACATGAACTGTCAAAGAAATATCCAAGGACCATATGAGAGATTCAGTAAAAATTCTAAATTCTCACCAAAGATAATAATTTTTTCGAAACTACCGTTCACTTGAGGTAATACAAGTTATGCATGCGTTATCCACAATTTTATAAGGAGGCGGAGATTAAAAAGCATTATACATCTATTATATAATATACGAAAACGTTTTTTGGAAACTATTATCCCTACTTTTTATTAAAATTTATTCTATATTTATTTTTAATATTTTTACTTTATTTTGCTCCATTATAATTCTACTTTCTTTATGAAAGCATTCCTAAGATATTTTGGTAGGATTGCTAAAGACCATCTGAATATATTCGCAAAAAATTTCTCTTCTTCAACAAGCAACCAAAACTGAAAACCAGTTCTGAAAAAAAAAAAATTCACATATATTTTTTTTCATAGAAGAACCGTCAATTGCAAAAGAAAGTTTTCATAAGATCCTACGAAAAGAAATTTCACAGCTGAGGCACTTGAAGATCTCGCATATTGCTATTACTTTTCTAAAATTTCTAAAAATAACCTTATTTATTCCTTAAAGCGCATGGAATAATGGAAACATATATGTATCTTTTGAAATTATATCTATGCCTAGATAAGATTTGTCGGTCTTAAAAGTTGTGCTTGATTGATTTTGTTGTTTAAAACTCAGATTATTTAGAATCGTCTTTCTTGAAATTATTAACTTGCATACTCTCATAATAGTAAATATTCTAAGATGCATTTCATGCAATTGTTTTCCTTGATGATTAAAATTATTAGTGAGGCTTCAACAAGAGAATAAATATTTTCGAAATGTTTAATTATTTTCATCTAAATCATCAACATCTGATATTAATGTAGTTATTTTGGTGATTCTCCGATATAAATAATACTTCTTTTCAAATTTTTCATTGTTAATAACTATCGCTTATGATGACTTCCCCGCTTTGGCTTAATCATTATTTGAATTTTTTACTAATGAATAAGTGATTTTGTTTACACAAATATCGGCAATATTTACTGAAATGAAACGAGAATTTTGATTTAAAACAAATGTTCGAGTTACAAATTAAATTCTACATGCTTTTATACTGGAGAGAAACATTAACTATCGCAGCCTACATCTTGTTGTATAACTGAAATCTTAGTTTTTTTCTGAAATTAATAACCTTCAACAGTTATAGATTGCCTCAGAACTGAAACAAATTACCTTTCCTTGGTAATTAATAATAACTGATCAATGGTTATTCATTAGTCGGCAAACAGTACAGCTACCTAACTAATCGCTGGTCATCTGACCTAATAGGTTAAAATGCAGATAGAACGGTTAGTACAAATTCAAATAGGGTTAATACTAGCCATAGCATTCGTAGTTTGATATAAATAGACTTTCTAGTTGTCTATGAAACCGGGACCGATTCATGAGTCCTTAGCAAACATGTATTAAATTAATGCGATCATCTTAGATCAAATGGTCCATTTGTCAAAGGGTATAGTTTGAATCTTTGACATTCTCTAAGGACTTACTACCTCGTGTATTATTACGTAAAGGAGATCAAAGGAGTGAAGTCGTGCTTCAAGATCTACTGTTCCAGTCATTTACAGTTGAAGAAAATGTATTTCTGTCCTTTGTAGTAAGAGTTAATTGAAATAGATGTTTTATTTGCTTGGACTGAAATCTGAAATGTTAGTTCAAAAGTTAACATTGCATTAATCCACAATATATAAAATTTAAATATCTTTTAATGTTTATATTTTGAATTCTCTCTCGTTGAAGGAACCTGAAACATGTTAAGAGAATCTTCCACATTGGTTGTTGGCTCTTACCCCCCTGCAGAATTAAGTGGGGGATAGTTACATTCCATTTATTACGGGATTTATCCCTATGGGCGAGTCGGAGACGTCAGTTTGTGATATTTTGAATTTATTATGTTTTGGCTTCGTTCTCAAAATCTGATATTTTCGTTACTATCCAGAGTACCATTCTATTCTTTTTTCGAGCACCGTGCAGTAATCTTAAATTTAACCAAATATTTAAAATGACAAATTCATTCTTGAGTAGTTATCGATTTGAATCAGTAGTTCGTATTATAATTTTTCAAACATTAATGAATATATATATTACTATTGCTATTACAATTTAATATTTAATAATAACAGATTTTGACAACCAACTTCCTAACCAATATTTCATGTAATTCGATCATCTATTAGTTTCTTCACTAAAATTGATAATAATTCAACAAATATTATTAGTAAAACACTACGCTATTTCGCTCAATGTATTATTTTTCTAATTTCTTGTAACTCCTGAAAAATTTGAAACTTATATTAAAACTGAAATGATTAAATTTCATTTAAGACATAGCTTGTTTGTAGAAACGGTATGCGAGTAACCCGTATATTTAAATATATATTGAAGTCTTGTCCACTGAACTGTACATAAAACACTACTGAATATTTTTTTTTTATAATTTATGCAAAATCTATTACTTAAATTTTCTCAAATAATTATTCAATATGAAGTTATCATATTTCTCAATGTTTAGTTTTTGCTTTAAAAAGTATTTAAATATCAAAACAATGTTTATTTTTTCATTCAATAGATGCAATTCTGAAAACATTTGTTTAAATTTCATGCATTCTTTTGGTCCTAAGGAGTCGTATTCAAACCGTCACTAGTATGTATCAAAAGTTTCTACTTTCTGTGACCAAATCGAGTTGAGTTAAGACCAGTATTTTACATCAATATTTTAGGAAAACTTACAGTTTTGTAATTTAGGGCTTATACTCCTTGGTGTAACTGCAGATACCATGTCTCCTTCGAGACGAGCAACAGAGTGATCAAAATCACTTCTTCTAGAACTCAAATTTTCGTAAGTCATTCAATTTTAGTTGAAATAGAGTGGAACTATTGTTTCCACTATAATATATATAATAAACGCTGTTAATATATAACAAACGTTCTGCAGTATTTTTTTTAATTGGAAAAAATCTAGCTGATGCCACTCTCCTGTAGAAATCCTTCCGTCTCCGATAACAAACCAACTACAATCATGCTTTTATCAGCCTCACATTGACTGTGTCTTTGAAAAGCGCGCTTACTGAATTATAAAACTTATTTTAAGAACGAATGCCACATTCTTATTTTTAGCACACATAGGAGTTTATTTGTTTAGTATTCGTATTTTTAACACACATTTCTGTATTATGAAATCTACCGCTATAACTCACCGTCTTTAAATATCTACGTATAAGTCGGTTTTTCATCCAGGGAGAAAATCCAGTAACCCAAGTTTCTCTAATATCTTCACACCTGTTTTAAAAACGTTTAGAGATAATACCCAGTGTGAAGTATTATCATTGCTAAAAACACTCGTCTGGAACAGATATTTTGAGAAGGAATTTTCAAAATCGTAATGGATCATGTCAACTTAACTTTGGTTTCAGTGGAAAAGGTAAACAAATAAAAGATATTTATTATGTTTTATAAATATAGGTTTTCTTCTGAGAGAAGAGATAATCTGTTGCTTGGCAAAATAAACGTATACGGTATAGTTTATAAAGAAAAGTCAATATTTTTAAGGTTTGAACTTACACAGAATGAGAATATTGAACAAGTGATAGAGTAAAATCCTGTTTAATAACTGAAAACAGAGATAATTGTGATCTATATTGGAAATAATGGATCCAGATAAGTTTTCAAACACTTTGGGTTTCTTTACCATACGTAAAATTATCAAAAACAACTACTACAAATCGTTTAGCATTGAGAAATATTTATATGGATGTACATTTTTTTTCTAATTTTAATTCATTAAAAATTGCACTTTGGGTTAAAACAACCTTCATCTCGCCCTATCGAATTTTGGAGCTTGTTGTGGTCAATCTTCTTACAAGGGTGAACTGATTCGTTATCAGACTTCATTGCTGGAAGGAATTTAACGCTCAGGAGGCTGTGAATGTAAAAAATCCCAGCTAAGACATTTTAAACAAGGGGCGTTGAAATAAAAATTCACAAAACTACATTGTGGATGCAAATGCTCAATTCAAAGTACACAACATAAGCCTGAGCACAACGATTCCTTTGATTATCGAGCCGGATAATGCCTTGTACCCAGAATTCCTGTGGCCTTAACGAGACCCAGTTCTGCTTAGTGTCCTTGAGTTAGCTATCCAAGGCCGACTACTTTCTGACTTCCTCTAGCACGCAAGAGGGATTAACTCCGATATGCCCTTTCAGACACTCCGAAGACTACACAGATCCACCAAAGAGAGAATACCGGGGCTACTCTCGGAGGATGTAATAACGAGCCATGTTAATGACCGCCCACATATCTTCAGAGTAACGGATGCGAAACTAGCCGAGTTCAATTGTTAGCAGCTGGGTCTTCCACTCTTCAGCCAGGGCATATCATGTATTTTTTTCCTTGTAAAAAAAACATACGAAAGGGAAGTGCCTCAACTCGAACGGCGACCTCAAGGTAAGCTATGAAGTAATGTGTCTCGTCACGTCCAGAGGAATTATGGGAACAAAGAAACCTTCTACTCGCTAATCAATGGGATTGTATTTATCCCTATGGTCTGTACTTACAATAAAGTTTTTATTTATATCCACAGTGTTTTTCCTACTCTTTGAACGTCCCTTGTAGGAAAGAAGGGATCCAGAGAGAATCCTTAACAATTTGGGTTTAAAATAAATTATACATGAAATTTTCAGAAACAACTATTACAAAATGTTTAGCCTTAAGAATATTTTCGCTAATATATAAAAATTCTTCTTTATAATTTAGATTCATCAAATAATTGCACATTTGATTAAAAAAACTTTCATCTTCCCCCATCGAATTGTGGAGTTTGATATGATTAACTTTCCAACAAGGATTAACTGATTCATTGATCTATACTTCATCGCAAAAAGGAATTTAATACTTAGGAAACTATGAATGTAAGAAAATTACAGCAAATATATTTTATACAACTCTAAATCATGTTCCCTGAAACAAATTTCATCGAGGCTACATCACCCTTCCCTTCCTTTAGGATATCCTAGAACATATCCGAATCATTCCCTTTTATTTGCAAAGAAAGGAGCACGCCTCCGCAAGAGCGATGCGAGATGTATCATTTCTCTAATAGCTTCATAAAAAAATCCAACGTGCTTCACAGGAGCGTATTTCATTGTTGATATGATTTTTAACATAAGAAATTTATAAAATGCATATTAATTTTTTAAAACATATTTTTTCACTATTACATTTAAAGTTATTTGGGAAGAACGCTTACATTTATTTAACAGCCTACTTATGCATAAACAATTATTTATTATGATTATATTGCAGGCAAATTTATAACACTAAATTCTTTTCAGACATACTAACAACAGGTGAGCAAAACATATTGCATCGGCGTATTGGTTGTTAGATAGGTCTTTATTAAAACTGTACATCTCTATAAGGAGTTGTATGAGCTGCCTGGAGAGACATCAAGTACAAATATTGTCACTGGAGTGATTATCAACTCTTCCTTGGTCCATAACGTTTGACATTATAAATTGGACTAACTGAGTTGTTATCCTGCCGGTATTATAACAATAAATATAAAGTATCTTCATTCAGCACTAGAGTGAAGGAAGCAAATTAACTACTCAAAAAATTCGAATCACTGAATTGAAAAAACTTAGCTTAAATCAATGAAAATGGCATTTACTTATACATAAGCCATATATCTAATTACTTCTAAGAGTACCAGCATTTTTTGTGTGATGGCTGAACCATATAAAACAAGAAATTAACCACCTTATTTTTCTCCTTTGCTTGATCTCCATTACATATTTTGATCGACTGGTAATACTAAAATTAATTAGAGCTCAGATATTTCTCCTAAACTTAAACAAAGTTTTTAATGTAACCTTTTTGAAATCCTAAAAAAACCTTAGAAATTTATCATGAATCACAAAATATAAAAATTGACCTTCGCTCATAAATCATTCATATCTTATTCATAAATAATTTAATAAAAAGAAATAGATCATTATTTGAATATACATAAATATTAGTTAAAATTTAAATTCGCAATCTTTACAAAGCTTTCAGTCAATAGTGTTCCGAATCGAAAAACATTGGCTAAAATCAGACTCTTAACAAAAATCCGCACGTCAATATTGTGCTACCGCCTACTGAAAGATTTTTGTCTTTTTTAAATTTTGTACTTATGATAAAGATTAAATTTTGTATTTATGATAAAGATTAAATTTTGTCTTTATGATAAAGATTAAATTTTGTATTTATGATAAAGATTTGAGTCATTTTTAAATTCACATTTCCCTACATTATTCTCCATATTTATTTTTTATGTATGTAGCATAATGAATGTCGTATTCAATGCAATACTTGTGATATTGCATCACAAATAATACATTTATTGCATTGTCGTCTGATTATAGATGAGTTTCGAACCGAGTGGCAACCAATGAAGTAGAATTTGCGATTCATAATAAAAATCAAAATAATATTTTTCCAAGTCCTGAAAGCACGTTTACAACGGGACGTTAATATAACTAAACTAAACAGAAAGCACTGAAGATAGTCCGTTATCTTACGTAAATGAATCAGCTAGGATCAGCTAAGAAAGATGAAATTCCGAATTCAAAAATGGTACTGAAAACGCTGATGCAGATGCGAAGGATATTCGACGCCATGTCCCTGGAAGACAAAAGTTTATGACATCACGAAATATAGGTCGACTAAAGAATGATTATAATACTTGTGATAATACATTTCGTAACATTATGTATTTTTATACTTATATCATATTGCTATTTTAAGTGTAAGCATTATTTCTGTATAAGAATATGTGGATCGTTTCAAGGAGTACATTGTTTGGCAAAGAATTCTAAAATCTACCACGCTTTTGCGCATGAGTTAGGATGGATTTATTTCGCCAGAATTTGAATGATATGAAAGATGAAAGGAGAAGATATTTATATTTAACAACAAAATTAACTTGGATTATTCGCGGAGTGAATTGAAATACTACTACCAGAAAAAACACGGTATGCACAAGCAAGTGAAAAAAAAATGAAAAAAAATGTCTAATATAGCGGAAACCAAATTCAAAGAATAATGAAGAATTCTGGAAATGCGTTTATCTTTTCGCACGTCACCCCTTAGTGAAATAGAATCCTGAAAAAAGTTGTCGTTTTAGGATACTGAAACGAATAGTAATATCTGTTATTACTGAAGATTTTATTTTATAGTTATATAAGTTATTTTAAGGAGAATACTCAATTTGAGATTAGAAAAAAAGCAATATTTTGAGAAATATGTTCGAAAATTACAATTCAAAAACTTCCTGCACATTTCATTATCTTCAAAAGATTTGATTGTCATATTTAGTAATCTGTGAGATAAATAAAAACTTTCTTAAAAGAAATGATATAAGGGAATTCATTCTGAAATTTCTATATATTTTTAATAATTTGTTATTTAAAATGTTTCAATACATTGTTAAACCATTATAATATACCGATCACTTTTCTCTCTTTCCAAAATCTGTTCACACAAATTATCATTTCTACCTTTCACATTTTCTTACTCATTCCGAATACACCAACTACATGTAATATGGAGTAGCAGTAAAACATGTAATATGGAGTAGCAGT
>JAPMOQ010052683.1:1698585-1758423 GCA_026543055.1 Argiope trifasciata | reverse complement strand
GGTATTACTTAAAAGACCGTTCTAACTTTGAGCATAAATCATTCGTCTTAATGCACAAACTGTAGCGGAAGTTGTAATACTCAGCTAAATAACTAAATATGGAAGCAAATAGGTATTAAGAATTTTTCAATAATGTCCAAACAAATCTGAATTTAAAGCTGGAGATTTCATCATAGAAATTCCAGATCTATATTCAGATTTTTTTCAACAAAAATTCACCTAGACTTGAAATTCATCTATTAGGAATCCATAATTGTACCAAGAATAAATTCAAAAAAAAATTGAAAAAAAAAACAGAAATAACGAATGTTTCTAAGGGAAATTTGATTCTGAATTAAATCAAAAACACTTAAATGAATTTTAACATTTAAATGAATTTTAAATTAAATAAAACTTTAGAGCTTTATTAATCAAGAATATTTTTAGATCTAAATTTGATTTTATATTTGGCTTCAGAAGTCAATATTGCATTTGAAAATAGTATACCTTCTTACATTCTTCTTTCAGGTGGTTTCGATTTTATATACGTTTTGTACCCTAATTTAGAATTATATGTGTATCTCAACAGGGAAGAAGTTTCCGGTATAGTGATTGGTTCTCTCCTATTGGCAAACAATACAAATGGTGTTAGCTTACAAAAAATGATGTTAAGTCGACATATTTGTTTACCTACCAGGATAAATATAATAGTTCATCAATTGCATAAATGGCCAAATTTAAATATCTACAAATCAAGTGATGATAAAATATTGAATCTTACTGAGATGTGGTCTCTATTAGAGTATGGATGCTCAGAACAAATTTTTCAAATGAAGCAAAACAATGCAATGATTTTAATGCATTCTCAATTAAATATTGCTGCTGCTCGTTTCTTCATGATATTACTTCACAGTTGTTTGTTAAAACCAGCCTGAATGACGTCTAAAGATTTTTTAGCAATGATCCTAATAAATGTACTTGGGTATTACTAACCATGCTGCTGGGAATAATAATTATAAAAACACATTTTAGCTTCCGATCTTTGACTATAAAAATTTAGTGTAAAAACTGTATAGCAAATTTAATTCATCTAGTAAAATACGTTTTTGAGATGTCATGCTCACAGACTGATAGCCTCCAAAAAATAGAAAAATGTAGCTTCCAGGCAAGAAAATCTCAAATTCCGGGATACTATAAAATTTCAAGATTAAATGCTTTGAAGATCCCAAATTTTCTTTTGTATACTTCGTGTATAAGAATATTAAAAAAAGGTTAGGGAACGTTTTATATTTAATTCAAAATTTCTTGACAGGTGTTTCCTTAATAATCAAATATCATCACTAAAAAACAAACATCTTCGTATTTAATTATTCCATATATTTTGATGAAAAAACTTGATCCAATCAAAATAAGTAGCATTGCTAAATACTGTTTTAAAGTGCAACTAAAATATAAATTTTGCTATACGACTATATTTGAATAAAACAATTTAAAAGTGATCTAAAGAATGACCATTTCTAAATGCTTCTTTTAGAAATGCTAAACACACACACAAAATTAACCATTTTCATTAGTCTTAAACGAAAATATCAAATAGTTTATCTTTATTACCTTTCTCATTATTTTTGAAATATTACTCATATTAAAACTCCACTCTTCTAGAATTATTTGCCAAAATAGATTTAAAATCAGAGCTTTAAGTCACTTACAACTCTAGTACTTACAGCAAGGGGAATACATTAAAGTGTTAAGCAAATACATCATAGCAGAGTTGTATTTACTGTTCAAACATTGCATTCCTATTTGGACAATAAATGTAATTTTGGAGAAATATATCTGCTTAACAGTTTGTGGTTAACTGAAGCTAGGAATCCTTTTTGAAACAGACAAATCTGGTTAGTCATGACCGAGACACGATTTATCTTTTTACATGTGTTACTGACTGTAGTGTTTTGTTTTTTGATTTCCGAAAAATATCATGTTTAAGCAGTGACTATAAAGCTTGAAAATAATTGCATAATGTTTTCTTTTCGTATATCCTACACCGAATTAGCTTTTCTAACGAAGGCAGAGTTAACACAAAGCAGATAGTAAATTCATGTACATGTTATATTACAGGATCTAAGAAAACTACAAGAAAAATATAAATTCAATGAAAAAATAATAAAAAAATATAGAAAGAAAACTATAACTATTTACAAACTCTAATAAAGAAGCAAGGGATTTTTAAATGTTAATTATAGTTAATTATATAATGTTAATTATTATTATAGTTAATTATTAATTATATACTCATTTTTATCAAACACAAGTAAATATTACACTAATTATTAAACGTACATGTAAATAAATAAAAAATAAAACTAATAAACAAGTGCAGAATTTACGAATACGATTTGTGAAATTTATATGCGAATAAAAATTATAAATCCCGTCCGATTGATTTGTAGAGCAAAATGTGTTAAGACCTAAGAAAAACCAATTTTGTAAAACAAGGAAAAGGAATTATTCAAGCAGTAGAGTGCCTTTTATACTTCCCTCACTTATATAGTTTACTCAAACTATATGAATTTGGCATGAGTTGTCAGGAAAAAATTATTAACATAAATGTAATATAATACATACATATCCACTAATATAAATATACATCCAATGAAGGAGGAGTATAACATAAAAGTAAAAAAATCCCCATAATAATTCCATAAGTATTGTTTGTATAATATAACACGACAAAAAAGTTGTATAATCGCTACAAAATAAAGATAAAAGTGTTTTTATATGTGTGTATTGGCACTCTATAGCCATGCATATATTTGCCTGGGTAGAAATGTACACCTTGCAAAGATTCGTTTTAAATTTTATTTGATTGAAAATTAAACAGAACTTTTGAATTTTTCAGTGATAACTTTCTAAAATGTAATCTCACGAAAATAAATTCTTCATCCTTTGAAAGGTTAAAAATTTGTGTTTTTAATAATTTAACATTCATGCAAATTTTCCTGACTTTTGGCAATTAAAAAAAGTCTTATATAAAATAGATTATAAAGTCAACCTGAAGTTCAAAAACTTTTCGTTATTTCATCAACTATTTGATCATAGGATTTCTTCCTATTTTTGTAAGCTAAAAAAATATTATTTAATGTATATGCAGTTTACGAGACTAAATTTAGTCTCGTAGGTTTATACAAAAAGTTTACTTTAAGTTTTAGTTTGGTTTACATAAGATATATATGTAAAAAAAAAAAAGCGAAATCGCGTTAACACGACATTTAGAAGATATAGATTTACATTTTTGACAACATTGTGATGTGATAAAATCCATAACAAGATTTCATATGTACAAAGATCAGAGAAAGAATTTAAAATAAAATTTCTTTAATACCTGATAATTTGACGATATCATGAATATGAACTTATTTCAAAACAACTTTGACGAATGTAAAAATAGCGAATATAGTTAGCTGGTTGTCACTAATATAAAACAGAAATAGTACTTAAAAGAAATCGCTAAAATAATTTAAATTAACAGGAAAAACAAATACATTTTTAAAAATTTTAATGAAAAGAAAAAAAATATAAAATAAAATCTCAGTATAGAAAAAAAAAATAATAATGAATATTATGTTCATCAAATGAAAATGAAAGTAAATCTAATGGATGTATTCTTAAGATAAGTTCCAATTCTTTTTGAAAATGATGCACAATATTTATGGAAGAATGACATACCGTAAATCCCCAATGTATATTATCAATATATTAGAAGGTATATGAATATGGAGTTCTGACAGTTTAAAATGTCTATCTTATCATTATTGAATTTTACTTACTACCTTCTAGAAGATATCACTGAAGTTGTAAAACTGCCAATGATATATTCCAATCATCATTTCTTTCCTCAAAAAAAAAAATCCCCATTCTCGTCTTTTTTTTTTTGCACTATATATCATAAAATAAATTAAAACAATAGACGAATAATTTAACCTATTAAGAAACTTGTAAAAAAAAGAAACAGAATGCAAAACAAGGTGCTACATTCAAATAAGATTCAATAAAGTTTGAATATACAGATATGGATTCATATTTGACATCTTACTAGAAAAATCACATAATTTATTGAGAATGTCAAAATTATTCTTCCATTTCTCATTTCTCACGTTTTGAAATCATACCTTGAATTCACGCCCTTTTCCCCTGCTATTTGATAAGATAGTTTAAAAACATGGAAATATCTTGTAAATGAATCACGTAAATAATGTGCATGGATAAATTATATAAATAAAGTATTAAAGTTATTATTATTTTTAATGTTTTATTAATAAAAAAAATCAACAAAATTGCTTTTTTATTGAAATCTAACTTATAAAATGAAATTAATTTTCATTTATGCATTACCGACTAATAAAAAAATATAAAAACTAATTAACTGTGTCACCCTTCATAAACTATCCACGTGTGGAGTTATTTATATATATTTCAGAAAAACTAAACTTAATCTGGAACGACTAACCTTAAGAATTTAACGACCTCAGGTAATTAAATCAAAAGTGTATCACATATCCATCAATTTTTTATGTATCCTAAAAAGTTTAATAGTCCCTTCAAGTAACTACCCAACAAAAATGCAGGTAAATAATCAAATTTATGTGTTCTTTGAAACGAATATATCCTTTTGAAATATAAAATTTATATAATCATTTCGGTAATTAAATGGAGCTTAGAAGCGTAAAATTAAGTACTCCCTTGTTGGTACTTTGAATACGAGTCATTGTTTAGTTTCTCACTCAAACCATATATTTATATATCTCAGTCAACGAGCCAGACGTCTGCAATATCCTAAGGGATATAAACGTTAAGTTGTATGGGAAAAATATCCTTGAAAGTCAAGAAAAAGTTCCTGTTGTCTTACAATTAATTTATGAGTCAGTCAATACTATGGAGGCAAATTTTGTCATAGAACAGAGGATTTCTTAATTTTGCTTACAGATAATTCATTTATGAAGCTAGTGATATAGCCAAGCAGTCTTTCAGGGTAAAGATGAGCTTTCTTATATTATTGGTAATTTATTTCTAGATAGATCTCTATATGTGAAAAGTTTTACTTTCTAAGAAATATTTGAAGTTATTGTGAGGTCTTTTTATGGTTAAAAAGAAACATTTCTAAGTTTATAAAAAATTTAGGATTATTCCTGTTGTGCCATTTCTATGACGTGTAATCAATCTAAAATTGTTTTTTCCCTATATCGGTTTTTTTTCTTTTACTTTATTCCCAAAACTTTTACAACTAATTTATAAAAAGAATAATATATTAGTGAATTATATTAAAGCTTAAATCAGGTAAAATTATTTTCATACTAAATTGACTCAAAATTTAAGATACGTTGCTAATTTATCCTCGCATAATGCAGTAAATAGGTGAGCAATAGTCGCATAATGAACGTGTAACTAATCTTTGAATTTGTGTACTCATCTGGGAAAAGTAAAAAATAACTTGAAATTTTTAAAAAACTACAGAGCTGAGAGATAGAAATCCAGTAGTTTAATTTTAATTTCAAAAACATGGCATCCAAACTCTATTCCAGGAACTTAAAAGCAGAAAGACTTTCTCATCTATCTAAGCCATAAGCAAAAAGCATTGTAAATTAATTTACTAATTTTCTTTTATCAAATAGTGGACAGATGGATTAATTGTCTAGATATATTTTTGTTTATTCTTTTAATTTTCTGAAAAATCAAACTATCAATTGTTAAACATAAATTTGAAATAAAGATCCTTTTAGCTTAATGCTTGTTGATAGTTCAGCAAAAACCTTTTTTTTAAGGTATTTAAATGAATTTAAACTAAATACAGTTTTTACTGTAGTTAGTTTAAATGACACTCCTGTGACACGAAATAAATTGACATATAATGGATGGATTTAATGCATTCAGATTTTATGCAATTTCTGCAAATTTATTCAACGGCAATGTTTAAAATTTTTTATTAGTAATTAGCATAGATCATCGTATATTCATAAAATATAGCATATAATATTATGTAATTAACATATGATTATTAATAATAAAATAATATACATAACATACTATAATATTTTTAAATAAATATTTTTTCAACATTTTATTGAAAATGAAGCTTACATTTTAAGGTTAAAGTTTATCAAATAATGGAGAAAATCCATACCATTATGATATATCTTAAGATATACTTAAAATTTACTTTTTATTTTGAAAAAGAATTGACTTCTTTTGTTTTTTCATTATACTATTATAAACATTGGCATAGATTCATTGCTAATCTATAATAGTAATTGCTTTTCACTTATTAGTAATGATTGTTTAAAACTGTTCGTAAAATGGCATTTATTTTCTATACTATAAAAAATCAGTCCATCAAAAAATATATTCTCTTAATACTTTAAAATATATCCCACTTTCGGCAAAAAGGATTATTTCCAGAATATTGATCATAATCGTACAATTCCTTGCAAGAGTATTATCGAAGAAAAATCCCTCTCATGTAACTAGAACAAATCTCGTTCAGTTCTTCCGAGTCTTAATGACGTACGGAAAAGAATCCCGGATTATTATAAGAACGAAGATGTTGTCATTCTCCTATCCATTATTTTCGAGCAATTGATGTGTGAAGGCTTTCAGCGAACCGTTTTTTGTTGATGTTCTGTTGGACATATTGGGTTGTTCGGAAAGTCATTTCGTATTTTTTTGTCAAAATGAAAAGAAATTTTCGTTTAATGAATAAATTATTTATTAAATTATAAAATTGCCATTCTGGTCTAATACCTTTTGCCATATTTTTGGTAGTAACATGATTACACGCTCATAAAAGTTTTGGTCTTTGCTGTAAAAAAAAACTGATCGAGGTGGTTTTTGGCCTCCTCATTTGAAGGAAAAATTTTGCAAATCAGTTCTGGTACTGATGTACTGTTAACACATCTTCTTCACACATATTGGCTAATTTATTTCTGGCTTGAACAGCATTTTTACCTTTTATAGCAAAAAAGAAAAAAATGACGAAAATGCTGTTTATTGCCCTCCATATTTAAAAGGGCACCATCCAAAAACTACTGCGAAGAATCAGCTGCACTTTTTCACACTCAAGCCTTGCTATATCAGCTCTTAAAACATAAAATGATTTTGTGGTTTAAGTATGAAATTGGGTGCGAAAAATGCAATTAAATCCTTTGTCAGGAAAAAACGAAATTACTTTCCGAACAACCTAATAGAATAGCGGTATTGAAATTTGTCACTCATGTGGTGTTGGTTGACGGTGTTTTCCAAAACTCGACACAAAATTAGTGAAATTTTCATAAAGTTTGCTTTCATAAAACAAAACTTTCTTGCGAAGAAAATCAGTAGCAACGTGTTTACTAAGTAATCAATCATATGGAGCATTGCTGTTCTTATGGAAGATTAGCAATGAATGTATTAAAGTATTTATATTTAGAAGAGCTGAAAACATATTTTGTGTTTAAAACGATTAATGAAATATTAAAATAATAGGCAGTTTTCTCATTATATTTGCGATCACAAAAATGAAATGCTTATTCCTAATACAATGTTTATTCTGGAGTTGTATTAGGAATATGAAAATTTTCAAATGCAAAATAATAAAATAGAATTCTTGTTCTTTAAATTATTGGCCCTCAGAGAAAAATTTGACCCATTGCGGCTAAACGAAACTCTACATCTCTAATTATGATGATGCCTTTATTAAAAAAGTAAGAAAATGTTCTCTCATTTTTACTTTTTTTAAAGATAGTATAAAGAAAATATAGTAATCATCAAAATTTCGTAATCGAGATTTTGTCAAATCCCCATGTTTAAGAATTCCCTAAATTAGGAAAATGTATTTTTTGAAAAATGTCCATATATCCGTCTGTGACAAAGATAACTAAAAAAATTGAGACTGGCGGTTAGAATTTAGTAGACGATTTTTAAACAAAATTATAGATTTTTTAAATCAAATTTTGAGTAAAATCGTTTCAGAGGAAGTCCGTTTATCCGGCTACTCGAATATAAGTTAACACGAAAATTACAAAACGATGACAACTAGATAGATGAGACTCGATGCATTGATTTCACACCTATATAATTGATACCTTGAAAATTTGAGCTGAATTCTAAAAATAAATGTCTATCTGTCGATTTGAAAACATGTTTAACCTGATTATTTAAAAACGTAATGACTTAAATGTATGAAATTTGGTATTATAATTACTAATGCAGTTTTGTATCAAATCTTTGTTTCAGTCGATTGAAAAAAAGGTGTCTATAGAATAAATTCAATTTTCTACCGCATGGCAGGGATAAATCAACAAAAACTTGTTCAAGCATGACGCGTTTTATCCATCTCCACAATTAATATAACATCCTCTTAATTCAATAATAAAGAAACTTATTAGTACACTATATTTGCCGTTCAATTTAATAAAATTTATTTTTTTACAAATAACTCAATAGTAAGAATTTAACCTTCCAATAATATTTAGAATGATTAATCTTTTTTTTGAGAAAAATTATAATACGCGATGTGTTTTTAAAATAAAATTAATGATAGAAGCATTTAAAAAAAAGGACAGCGATCATTGAAAAATACATTCATTCTTGTTTGTTTCCGATAAAGTAAGAAACAAATATATGCCTTTTTTGTCATTTCTGAAAAAGTAAATACTCAATGAATTTCTAAAATTGCCATATTTGTTTCATGATATATGAAAAATTTCAAACCAATAACAATTCGCTAAAATGACAGTTTAAAAAAATTCTTGAAACTCCCAGTAAAAAAAAAAAAATTGAACAATACTTCTTAAAATATAAAGTGTTACATCTCAAAAAGATAGATTACAGGTTCAGAAATCACAATAAATAAATAAAAATAATCTTGAATAACTGTAGGAAAATAATAATAGTAATATTTTTTATTCAGGTGTTCGAATCCATTTACATTTAATCAATCACTTCACAAATAAACCTCTCCCCATCCCAATTCCCAAAAGCAGAGTCTGACGGCCGGAGAGGGGGGTGGTCACATCGTAATCATGGATGAGAAGTTCTGATGTCCACCTTAGTGGGTACACGAAGCAGCCGAGGTTGGCTATCTCTCATCAATGATGAGATGCATTTCCTTAGGGAATGTTTACACAGTAGTCTTGATGGCCATGAGAACTCAACCAGAGTTCCCGCCAGTGATCCTCTCGCAGCAGTCCAGTAATTCAAATTTTTCCATGTTCCTTCAGGGAAATAAGGGAGGGGGGTCGATGTAGTCAATGTTTCTCAAAAGCAATAAACTATATCAAGAAGAATAGAATACATATATGTGTTAGCGAATTTTATATTGTGGTAGTGTAGAATTAAGGACACATTCGTTCAATGCCTCACTATGCAATAGATCACGAATACAATTCTGCATCAGAGATTGAATCATGTCGTGACGGCATTTGAAGAGCCAACAAAAGTTGAATCTTAATAGATTTTTTGGATAACCACACAAGACTACTCCACCCCAACCGATTAAAAACAGTAGGATTAAATTTGAAAGACTTGACCATGGAACAGCATTAACAGGAACTGAAGTTAAGTAGTACGGATCATCCCCGGCCACGGTAAACTTTCTATGGAGAGCACATTCCGTTTCTATCGAAGGAGAGAGACGATCATTTCTGTACCCAATCGCGTGTAAAGAACCAACCATTATGATGAAATCTACTCATCCTCAATTGTGGTGCTCCCCAGTGGGAGTAGATTTTAGATAAATGAATCTTTTTCTGTCTTGAGTTAGGCTTATATCGCCATTTAATTTTACTAATTTAAGAGATGACCCTCTGAAATTAAATATGATTGCCAAATTCAAAGTCTGACTTCATATTATACATTGAAAATTCCTGCATTAGAGAATTAATAATCTCGTGACATCATTTAGAGAGTCAAGAATAGTTAAATCTCAATTTTTTTTAATAAATCTGTCTTGATTCAGGCCAATCTTTTATAAATATAGTAGATGATCTCCTGAAATTCAATATCAATGGCAAATCCCACAGTAGAATAAAAAAACAAAAACGATGATCCGTATATTTACTGGCTCCATTTATTGTAGGCTATCCATACAAAAGTGGACAAACATGTCCACAAAGTAACCGAGCTAGGCGGGAGTTCGCTTTACACTCTCCGAAGTCCAATAGTTTCAGAGAAATTTTTCTAGTGTGGGAGAAATGCTTTCAACTTCTCAGAAAATCTGGATTCGTGGATTATTGGCTTTAAGTTAGGCTTTCCGGAAACCCAGTTTCATTTTAGTGAAATGCCACTGCGAATAGGGGAACTAAATAAATTTATACTATATAAAATAGAATTTATCAACGATTCGTGATTTATTTGTTCACACATCTTATCTAGAATCCCCAATGTTTTTATAGCCCATGGCCTGTTTCTTTCAATTGGAAATTTAAAATTTAGTATTGAAAACTGCGGTGAAACATACCTTTAGTCAACTAGATGGCAGAAATATTACTTTGATACTTAATTTTTCTGAATAAAATTGAAAATATTTTGAAAACTCATAACTTGAGAATTTTGGAAAATCGACATATGCAGGGGTATCAAGAAATAACAGAAGTTGTAGGGAGCTCGATATCATATAATATACTGGGCGAAATATAACAAAATTTGGCCACCATACACATTAAAGTATGCGGTTTCTATTTATCAAAATAAATTAGTACCAAAAAACACCGATAAGGAAACTTTTGGCGTTGCAATCGGAAACTTTAATATGTGATTTGCAAATATAGATATTTTTGTGCGGGTGATATCAACACACAAAAATTCAGTATTTGGGCTGATGCAAATCTATACATTGGTTAAAGACGAAGTCACAATTTGATGTGGGTTCACTGCTTTATTTTTCATTGGCTCGCATTTTTATGAAGAAATTGGTATTTATGGACTAGTAACTTGTTCTGTCAATTTCAATAGGTAGCCGATATGCTTGTGGACTTCGTTATACTTCAACTGCTGTAAAGAAATTGTATCGATTCTTTCCTTTTCAAGATGAGGAGCTATCGGACGTCGGATTGAAAGCTCCGTCGATACTTCACAGACGCTAAAATAATTAGTCGTATATTTCCTATGCATTGGCCAACGAGTAGCCTCTGATCTGAATTCGTGCGATTTCTGGTTGGGGGGCTACTTGAAAGGCATTGTTTCGCAAGTGAATGTTTCTGACATATCTATTTTAAAGGACCAAATAATATATGTCAGAAGAATAAATGCTAATATGCTGCGAGCCACCGTCGAACACCACCTGTACCGCATGTAATTAACTACTGGAACATCCGGCTGTTGGTAACCTTGAGCCAAATTTGTAAGTGGCTATAATAAACGTTTTTCGTTGATATTTCATGTGCTATTTACTAATTCCATTTGCAGTTATTTTCCCTGATTATGTGCTTTCAAAATCTGTATTTCAAATTCGGCGTTTTTTGTACTTTTTTTTTTGACACACTGAAATCGGATACTGTATATGGTGACCAAAGTTTGTTACCTTTCATACAATAAATAACACGCTACAGGGCTTCGAAGACCTCTTGTTATCACCCTGCATATTTATTTACCAATTTTCAGTGAAAATTGAATTTTGAACTTTTGACTTATTAATTTGAAAATTGCTAAGCAATCGGAAGAGTATTTGGTGATATATGGAATTATTTTGTCTAAAAGATATCAGGCGCCCCCCAAACCTAATGTTTATAGCAATAATATTTCACACCAATCAGCTTAGTCGCTTAGTTTTTACCATGAAATAAAAAGCAGGAAAATTGTTTGATACTAAATTGATTTAATATTTGTTATAGTTTTACTGTTTTTGCTCTTCATTTTGATTAAAATAACCAGAGAGAAATTCAATCATCTTCAAAATTATTAATTTCATTTGAATTTCAATTATATGGTTTAGAATTTTTGTATGTCTACTAATAGATATTTGATAAATAGAACTAAAGATAATTTAATAAATATTTTGAAGAAAAAAATTATCAAATAAAAAAAGGAAAATATTCTCAATTTTTTCTAATAATCCCTATAAATGATAACGGTCATTAATTGTTGCTAACTAAGATTGTAATATATTGTTACTAACCTGTAATTTTGCTTATCTGCTCGAATAATTTGTATTGGACAGTGCACAGGAATAGCATCAGATATCCCAGAGCTTGGCGACAAACTCTTTGATAATTTGGCAACTTTTCGACGAATGTATGATTTCGGCGACAAAGTGAATAATTCCGAGAATTGTCCCGATCGGTTCATTAGCAACTGAGATACGTTCTGAGTGATCCAGAAGCTTCAGTCCTACCACCTGGGAACTATAAAAGGCAGGCTCTTTCAAGTTGGGTCGTCGATAGAGAAGACCTAATTTGAAAGGTCTCAATAAAGTCGTCAATAGCTTCACCTTTAATAGTAGTAGTCCTGGCGAGTGGTCCTGAAATTTATCGTGATGAATCTTGGAGTCCTGGATAGAAGTCCTAAATGGAGGAGTCGCCGAGAGAATACCGAAGTAACAGTGGAGCTCTGAATCTCTTATCCTGGAGCCTTTATGTCGTGAAATGAGTCCTGTGAAGTAGTGAGCCTGCAGCTATTGTGAGAAGAGACAGAGGAGTAGTTTAAGCCATCTGGAAAGACCGTTGAGCAAAGCTCCAAGGATCTCCTCTTCTGCTGAATTCTGTTTGGTCGCTTTGTGTGCAGCGAGCATTGTCACAACCGAATTTTTACGTATGGGCTACTATCTGTCTTAGAGAGATACTGTATGCTCATCTTGGCTGTATATAGTTGTCTTCTGTTCATATTTGATGTCCTTGTGCTGCCCTGTCTTCTTGTAAATAAAAGTCATGTTGTGTTTTTCTATTAGGGTATATCTCGTTGTGCTTCTTCCTCACACCAAACACACATAAACGTGCCCAACGGATCGGAAATCCGTAAAAATATTTATATCTCAGGAATTGCAAATGTCCCATTATTTCTCTGAGAAAAAAAACCCATCCGATATGATCTATTTTTATTACACCAAGAAAAAATTATTGTACAGTAATGAAATTTTAGGAATACATTTGTCTAGGTAACATATTTAATTGATTAAAGTTTCAAGATCACAGGTCGAGCCATTTCAAATGTGAAATGTTGGTACATTAGTAACCGGTGTAACCGCCAGAATTTTGAATGCAAGCATGCAAACGTGCATGCATTGTGTCGTACAGGTGTCGGATATCAGTTTGTGGGATGGAGTTCTATGCATGTTGCATTAGGCGGGCAATGCAGGGACGGTTAATGCTGGTTGTGGATGACGCCGGAGTTGTCGTCCAATGATGTCCCATACGTGCTCGATTGCAGAAAGATCTGGTGATCTAGCAGGCCAAGGCAACATGTCGACACTCTGTAGAGCATGTTGGGTTACAACAGTGGTATGAGGGCGAGCGTTATCCTGTTGGAAAACACCCCCTTGAATGCTGTTCATGAATGGCAGCACAACAGGTTGTATCACTAGACTGACGTACAAATTTACAGTCAGGGTGAATGGGATAACCACGAGAGAGCTCCTGCTGTCATACGAAATTGCTCCCCAAACCATAACTCCAGGAGTAGGCCCTGTGTGTCTAGGCCGCAGACAGGTCACTAGCAGGCGTTCACCTGGCATCCTTCTAACCAACAAACGGCTATCACTGCGACCAAGGCAGAACTGGCTTTCTTCAGAAAACACAACAGATCTCCACTCCGTCCTAAAATGAGCTCTAGCTTGACACCACTCACGTCGCAAACGGCAGTGGTTTGGAGTCAGTGGAATGCACTGTACAGGGCGTATGGCTCGGAGCTGTCCTTGAAGTAACCGATTTGTAACAGTTCGTTGTGTCACTGTGGTGCCAACTGCAGCTCGAATTTCAGCTGCAGACGCAGTACGATTAGCCACAGCCATACGCCGAATACGACGGTCTTCCCTCTCAGTAGTACCACGTAGCCGCATGGAATCTGGTCTTCTTGAAGCAGTACTTTCCCTTGACCACTGCCGCCAATACTCATGCACAGTGGATACATTCCTGCCAAGTCTTTCAGCAATATCGCGGAAAGAAAACCCACCTTCTCGTAGCCCTACAACACGACCTCATTCAAACTCAGTGAGCTGTTGATAATGGCTTCTTCGTCTTCTCAAAGGCATTCTTGACTAACATTAACCCACTACGTCCAATCTCAACTGTAAATAACGATCACGAACCTTACAGCGCTTATTTAAAGCAAACCTCATTTGCATGCTCATAGTGTCGCAACTAGGGCCACACTTACGCGCGTAGCTCGAAATTTGAATCGACGTCATCTTTCTGATGTATAAACACGCCTACCAAATTTCGTTTATCTAGCACAGCTCCTTCCTAGTGTTGAGATTTTTTTTTCCATCAGTGTATTTTAATGTGCTCAGAACTTTAAAGCTGTTTTTTTCAGTTTGTTTTTCCCAAAATTCTGTTTGATAGAAAATATTAAGTCATTCACATTTTATTGCAATTGTATGCAGTTTTTTCAACACATTCTTAAATGGATGCTTAAAAGAGTTAAGTTTGAAGTTGCAAAAATTTTGATTAGATTTTTTTTCTAAAAAATTTTCTAAATAAAAAAAATCATATTTTTCGAAAATGTTTGCAAACTTTTGATCAACTTTTTTGTTAGAAACTAATATAGATATCAAAACACCATTCCCTAATTTCATTAAATATATTTTAAGGTCCTTTTTGAAATTTTTTGAAAATTGTACGCGAAGGAGCATTTTTAATAAAGGGTTGATATTTAAAAAAAAAATGATTTATAATATTTTAATTTGTAACTTTGAAACTAAAAAATAGCTTATAAATTTAGTTTTCAGCATTGTTTACATCTCTATATCACCGAATTTTAAATTTTCAAAAGAAACTTTGGAAAAAAATATATGTAAGCTGTTTCTTTTAGTGAAGAAAATTGATTTTCAATTTGTAGCAACTTTCTAAGTTATTTGATAATACCATATTTGATTTTTTTTTATTCTCGTTCCTTAACTTCATTTATGAAATCTTTCTGTGTAGATGTTTATTAGGTTCATTAATAATAGCTTTTAAGTAGGTTTACCAAAAAGAAATATATAGATTTAAAAGAAATTAAAAAATAAAATTTAAAGACTTTTTAATTTATTTTGATTATTTTTTCTTTTAGTCTTTCTACATTTACGTAATCTATCTACGTAAAGTTGTGTTCGCGTTCCTTCCCAACTTTATAACTTCCTCAAAATATATTTAATTATAGCTTTTGTGTAAGTTTGCCAAAATTAAATATAGAGACTCAAAAGAAACTGAAAAATAAAATTTAAAATCTTTTTAATTGATTTTAATTATTCTTTCTATTCTTCTTATTTAACTACATTTACGAAATCTTTTAGTGAATAAGTTGTATTTGTGTACCATCTCAACTATATATTTTTCTGGATCTTTATACCTTTCTTAATCTTACTAATAGCACATTACCAAAAATAAACACACTCAATAAAGGTTTACCAAAACGAAACATGGGGACTAAAAAATAAATTTAATATCTTTAGTCTAATCCGTTGTACTCTAAAGTAAGCTCTTTAGAAGTTCAGTCACAAGCTTGTCCGAAATCCTCAAACATTCTACGAAATTTTAGATTACTTTTTAAACGAAAATTCCAATAAGTACAAAAATGATTTCTACTGCACCGAGTAGTTTTAACTTCGTTTTTGTTTAACCATCCTATTTTTTTTCTCTGATCTTGTAATTGGTTCAAACAAATGCTCTTTGAAATGTTCCTGGAATATTATTCTTCAAACAAAATCTGATCTAAAGAGTTTTTCTCCTAGCTGAAATCCTGTTGGAATTCGTTATTTGGGAAAAAAGATAAAATTTAATGGCAAGTATTTATTTGCTTGAAATAATTCCTTGCAGCTAAAGCGAAGTCTAATTTAAGATGGTAGATTTTTTTCTTCTTTTTTCATTTGAATTTTCTGGTTCACTCGGTTAAAATTGGAAAAGTTAAAAGTAAAGAGTTTTGCTATATATTTATTCACTTTGAAGTGTTTTATTTGCTTTAAATTTAAAGGATTCTGAATGATTAAAACAAATTATTTATATCTGAAAAAATCAAATATTACCCTGCAGTAAGCTTAATATGAATGTAAATAGAAAAATAATGAATTTCTAAAATTCCTACTAAAATAATGTTTAATACTAAAAATTTTAATTTTGGAATAGAAAAGAAAACTATTACATCATGCTGTAAACTTATATAATTTAATATTATTCTGCAATTTATTTTAAATAATTTTAAATAAATAAATATTATTACAATTAATAAATATTATTTTACAATTTTAAATAAGTATTATTTTACTAAAAATTATATCATATACTTTAAAATATTTACGAATTATTTTTTTTAATTAATAGGAGTAAGAAAAACCATTTGGCAAAAAATTGTATAATTATTTTGATGCTACATACTGGTTAAATTAACAAAATTTTATTATTCTGCCAGTAATTTGATGAGGTAAACTTTTTTAAAAAAGCTTTTAATTGCAGCTTTTTTACTTCATGCATGTGTGCTAACCATATAACATAGAACATGAAATGTAAATCATAAACTGAAATAAAATATTTATTACAGTTTACAAGATTTTTGTCATTTACTCCATAATTATGAATGAATTTTCTTATTAAAATTAAGAAAGCAATAAAATGTTATATCTTGTTTTATTTTATTCCAAATAAAGATTTTTGTCAAAATTGTATTTTTTTTTGTTTGGGTAGATAAGATTATGCATGAAAACATTATTTTAAGATAATTTAATTGGAGAATTTTTTTTAAAAGTATAGTACGAAAATTCCCTGAATCTCGTATATATGAAACGAATTATTCAGAAATTGTTTGTATTTGTAACAATCAGCAAGACTTTTAATATTTTTACCCAATAACTTATTCCGTGATGGTTTTCTGTTAGACTAGCATGAATTTATATCAACAAAAATATTTTGATTCAAAGGGGTATTCCAAAATTCATCCCGCCTAAAATTTTGAAATTGCCAAAACTCAAAAAGTTGAGGACAGTTTCTCATACTGAAAAGCGACAATTTAATAGAATTAGACACATTATTAATTTTAAGCACATTTAACATTATGTTAAAGGAGAAGTAGAATTTAATTAGTCTTAAAAATTGTGTTCTTTATTAAAATTTTTTGGGAAAAATACTTCAAAAGGAAATCGATAGCGATTTCCTTTTTAGATTTACTATTATGTACATAGATATGAATCCGTCCTTTCAGAATATGTATGTAGCAACTCTGCTTGCCAACAAAAAACGGTGAAGATGTATAAGAAAGAATTCATAGCTCTTAAAAATAACTTTATAACTTCTGGTTTATATTTAAAAAACTCGGAAGTCATGTCGGTTTTTTAGCCAAACATACACCATTTGAGGAAGGATAGACTACATTAGTTTACTGCAAGGAAAACTCCAGCAAAATACTCCTGCCACTTTTAGACATTTATGATAAACATGCCCTGTGGAATACAATTAAGAAAAAGTAATTCTGGCAATTTAAAAACAATGATTACATTACACATGAATCATTATCAATGAATGATAAAACATTCAAGATGAATATTTGGAAGATTTATCACATGAAACCCATCGGTAGAGAAGAATGATAGCAGTTGAAAATTTTGAGGCATTGTTGGAGAAATATGTCTATTATGACTAAATACATGAAAAGGTAATTTTCCTACATGATAATGCTTTTCCAAATTATGGCATATCAGTGAAAGAATCGTTTCGTTGGTCCAATTGTCTAAACCGCCATATTTACTAAATTTTGAACCTTCTGCTTATAATTTATTTTTCTTCATGTGAAGTGTTTTTTTTGTGTGTGTAAAAACGTAAAATTCTTTTATATATACCAGTGATTGGCTTTATAATTGGATTGCATAGAAATGACATGGCTTTTTTCGCTTCCTGGAATTCGTTTGATGTAAAGAAAAGTTGAAAAAAAATTGTATTTTCAGTACAGAAAACTATTTAATGAATTTATCCTGAATGTTTATCTTAAAATAACCTTTTATAATATACATGTGTATGTTTTTAAACTTTAAAAAAGCCGAAATTACATTTATACACTCAGTAATTACTGCGCCGAATACATTGTAACAAATGTTAAAAATTACAGCAGGAATTTCTTTATTTCTATTATTTTATGTTCTTGTTTTTTTATATTCATAAATACTCTATAAATATACGCAGAAAAGGAGTAGAAATAACCCTTAAACTTTCAATAAATTAACTGAAATTCAAAAGATGCACCCCCACTTATAAGATACATATTTCTCTCTTCCACAATATATACATGTATATATATATATATATATATATTAAATATCAATAAACCTGAGAAGGAAAAAAATCATTTATAAGCATTTTTTGTTTTAAAAATTGATTATAAAATTTAAGAAAATAGTTTAATCTTTCTATGCCTTTTATCTTAAATATGATTAATAATAATGTATAAATAATAAATTTTAAAATGCATCAATAAAATTCAGTTTACTAATATTAAATATATATGAATTTCTACACCTATTGGGAAGCAAAATATCGAATAAGCTGATGAAAAATAAAAAGGTTCTTTAACTATTTTAACACTAAATATTTTATTCATTTCCTTTCATTATGTTTTCTCTCATTCAAACAATGTTACCTTAGATTTAAAAAGGTAATCGCTTCTACAGTCCTTACTTAGAAAGTAGTACACACATTTTCTTTAAAAAAAAACTGGCGATGAAACCGTGACATTAATCCTGAATGGTCATTAACGTCATAGCCAGCAAATCATTATCGAATTCTTTTCCCGGCCAAACGGAATTTTGATGAGTTAGGAATGGGAAGAGAGGGTTTAAAAAATAAATATTTGGATAAAAGGTACAATTAAGAAGGGGATGGTAAAGCAAACTGTGAAGCTATTAAATGCTGATAGAAGCGAATTTAAATTTAATGGAGGATAAAATTATGTTACAGGAGAGCACACTAGTGCTTTTTTATTTACTATTATTAATCGTTGAGCATTAACTCTGAGTGGAGGATTTTAATGCACGCAAGATTCATGCATTTTTGCTTTAAAACATTTTTTTCAGAGTAGTGAGTTTTATAATGGAGAATTTTTTCTAATCTTTTATATAATGAAGATAGTTTTGAAATGGTTTGTCGTTCATTTTAAGTGTTACTGGGACTGAACAGGAAATTAATTGGTGGATACCCATCTTAAACTTGGCAATAGAAAGGTTATTTAAATTAATTCAAACTGAAAAACTCAACGCAGGAAGACATTGGTCCTATTTATGGATAGGTTATCACGTTTATTGTATTTTGTTTAGCATTCTAATCTCTCTGGCGTCTGAATATTTTCAGAAAATAAATATTATCATCTTTTAATGAAAAGAAGTCATGGAATATATTTATGATCATTTGAATCAGTCTCAATGGACTAGGTTTGATTGCTTTAGAGACATCGGTCTTTCATTTTTCACAAGATATATCTGAACAGCACAGGTGTTATGTCTAAACCAGAAGCATTTTGATCTTGCTTAATCAGGTATTGAAATCAGAAAATTTTTATAGAAAAACATTCCACATAAAATAAATAAATTCTATTTCAAATATGCATAATTCAATTTAAAAATAAATGATATTGAACTTGTGATATGTATCTTCCCAATTTTTTGAAGCAAATAACATTATGTTATACATATATTTATAATGAGCAAAATCAAAACTATGAATATTCACAGAAGCCAGATAAAAATACATTCAAATATTTAAGATAACATTTTATAAATGAGAATTGATTTTTACTGAGTTATTTATGAAACAAATGAGCGTTAACGTAAACATATTAAAATAGAAACATTAGGATTTCTTTTATTTTCATACAACAGTTTAAATTAATTAATATTGAATAACTGATAAAAGTTCTATGCAATTCTTTGTATCAACGAATTCCTAAATAAAAAGTAATTTATAGCGCTTGTAGACAAAAAATTATCCCTTCCTTTTCTTTTATTAATTAATCAATTAAAATTTTTTTTACTAAAATATTTTAAGTAACATCATGGTTAGAAGAATCCGTTCATGATATTAAATGAGCTATAAAAAATGAGCGATGTCAAAAGAAATACCAAAATGACCTTCACATGGAATTTTTTAGGGTTTGATTTTGTTTCACCGGCGCTGACAACGGATGTTCTATCTATCTCAATCAGAATCAGCTGTCTTATTTACCGAGGAAGTTGTTAGTGGCACTTAGCTCTTTTTACTTAGCCCTTAAATTAATTCATTGCTTCATGAAATAACCAGTAACTTTATTTGATTGAATTTTAAATGTTGAAAATAATTTTCGTGCAAATAATGAAATAAAACAACTTCCATATAGCTTGGAATTTCGACAACTTATGAAACTACTATACTTATTCGTTAAGATAACAAATATCTTACTTTCATTTCAAAATCCAAACCGTTCTTCGTATTTTACTTCGAATTTAAACTCATGACTTGCCAATTGAACATGCGCTTACATTTAATAAAAAATATTTAATTTCTTATGTATCCGATAAATGTAAATCATTTTAATCTATGTAATTGTAATTATTATTCAGGATTGAGTTTGAGCCGTTGTTTATTACGTGCAAGCAGTACAAATTTCTCAGGCATGTAATTTTTTCTAATCTTTATAATTGCTATTGTCAGTAGCGGTGGGCATGTGTAATAATAAAGTTTAGTGTAGTGATTGCAAATATATTCGTTTCCTAATAGAACTTTTTAAATAATTATATTTCATTGAATCCAATATTTGACCAGTTCTGTCAATTTCAATAAATCACTGCAAATTGATTAATTGTACTGATATATCCTCATTCATAAGATATGGTCAGGCTTATTGTATCAATCATATATGCAAATATATATTCTCTTGTATATTAAATTATACCATGTATTATCAAGCCAATTATATGTCCGAATATAATTGGCTTGATATGACCATATCAGAAACCAAGTATAATTATGGGCCTGGTGCAACATGTACGTGATATCATTTGTAAATGCTTGCAATTTTAGATTTTTTCTTAACTGTTTTGCCAGAGTGTAATACTTAATTAAATGAAATGATACTATGAATTAATTTTAATAGTCGGAAGGAAAAAACATTCATAATGATTATTCCATATTAAAATTACTCCTAATACATAGATAAGTCAAGTATTCAATGAATTTCCATTTAAATAAGAAAATATACCCCAAACAAAAGGTGTCATGTTATTAGATAGTAAAGTTAAGTGGTTAACAAAACTTAAAAGAGAGGCTGGGATAGCCTGGTTTGTAGGCTTTGGACTAGCATCCTTTAGGTTGCGAGTTCAAAGGACATACAAATTTTCCCCGTGTGTGGTAGTGGTTGGGGCACTTATAAATCTGTCGTGGTCTCAAAGTCCTCCATGTCGAAAGTAATACCACTTGGTGTACTATTTCAGAGGTGATAGTTCTCTGATCCAGGTCTAAATTACGGTATGTGGATGAGTGAATGAAAAGCATGAATGAAGACCACCCCTTAAAAAGGGTTGAGATGCATGAAGTAGCTAAGTCGTATTCTTGGCCCTAGTTGGTACTACGGAAAAAACAAGAGACGCTCACTTGTCTTGAATCACTTACAGATCAGTGGGCTTGTAAAGTGCCATTAGTCACAACAACAACAACGTAAAACTTAAAAACTTTAGATTTATTAAGAGAATCAGAATTAAACTGCATGTGAAAAAGATATTCAGTTAAAACAGTCAAAACCTATAAAAGACTATACCATCCTGCAAAGAAAGTTAGGCAAAGAGAAATCTGAGCTCAAAAAAGAAGAAAGTTTAAAATTTGTTATATCGCTATAAATAATTGATACGTCTTTGATTGGAGCTCTATAAATATTTAGCAACTCATTTTATATTAGACACTATGAAACACTTTCGTAGGCATTATTGCATTTTTGATTGCTCTAGGTAATTTCTGCATGGAGTTTCCAAACTTTTTTTGTAATAATTTATTGCCATTATATCGTTGTACTGTGCATTTGATTCTCCTGAATAACTTCTTGGCATATTACTGATATTAATTTTTCATGTACAAATGAACTAATTGAGGTTGTACATATAAAATATTTTATCGAAAAAAGAAAAGACAGTTTGTATGAAACATCAGTAGCAGTAAGGAAAATTTAAACTTCATTATATTTTAATGAAATATATTTTTGAAAATGTGCTCAAAATATTTTCTAAAATTGGTAAAAATGCCAAACAATAATACGCCAAATATTAGTATCAGGGAAAAGACAATTGTTGTATTTTAATATTATGTAAAAATAATTTTTGTACTATAAAATCTGGGGGAGTTCTCTATGAAAATTCAAATATTTTGCTTAACTCTTAACATGTTGAAATTCTAATTAAAAGTTTTAAAAAATACTTACAAGGGTACATTCCTGTTGAAATATATATGTGCAATGTCTGTTAACTAAGTCTGGATTACTTGTAGTGTGCCAATAAACACACATTTATCCTTTTTATACAGATATAGAAAAAATATAATATCTCATAAAACTGATTTCAAATTCTTATATACAGTCTGCAGTTATAAGTAAGAAGAAAAAAATCAAGTAATTTTTTTTTGTTTTTGAAAATGTTATTACAGTTGCATTCGTTATAAGTGCTGCGATTAAACAGTATTGTCTCTTTTTTATATATAATTTCATTCTCTTTTCATTTCAATAAGGACAAATTGGGAATTCCCATAATCTGCAATCATTACTCACATCTAAATATCATCATAATGCACCTCGTTTTATTGTGATGAATAATAATTATTCACAAGAAAAAAATATACTGTAACGTCTCGATCTGGTCCGATCAAATAAAGGGTAGCGTTTTAATCAAATTACTTTATTTACAGCTTTAATTTGCAGAAAAAATACTATATATCACCTAGGTTAAATGAAAAGTCCATTTGGAACACCACAAGAATAGTTCCTCGAGATATTTTGGAGAAACTCACGAGAATAGCTAACCAGCCGTCTAAGTCTCGTGCTAGTACCGGGGTTACTTCCAGGAATCCAACGAATTTCTCGGGTGGAATCTTCTCTCAAACGCTCGGCTTTCATCGATCTTCTCTTGACCCCTTTCCCAAAAACCTCCTCGTCTCTAATCCCCTTTTCTCTCCAAAATCCCTCGCCTTTTCTCTCTTACTTGGGCTCCACATCTCATCCTCATTGGAGCATTTGAGCTGCCGATTCTCCAGTCGTTGTTCAGCAAAAACTTCAATGGTCAACAGTTGACCGCAGGAATGTTCGTGGAATGTTCACAACGGGAAGCAAAGCAGGCTGCACATCTGTGTCGCAGACACGATTAGTGCACGGGTGGTCCTTTATCTGGACTCCCTCTAAAGGGCTAAATGTCCGTTCTTAGATGGAGGTTTCACCACCCTGGCAATTATAGAGCTTGTAAAAAAAAGAACCCACCATGGTCAGGCCGGGAAGAAGCCGAATCGTTAGAATACAATATTATATTAATCTTAAAATTTCTCAGAAATAGCAACTTTTATGAACTTTTTTTCCACACAACTTTGAGTAGATGCAAATAAACCATTTAAATATATCTCCATGGATTTTTTCTTTTTTTTTTTTGTGAGAACAATCAACACTGAAAAAAAATTTAAAGGGAAAAATTCCAATAAAAAAGAAAAAGATAGTATCTGTCAGTTCTAAAAAAAGGATTCTTGGTATTCCAAATTCACACCTGGGACGTTTGAAAAATTGTTATAAAGGAAAGAAGGAGCATTCTAACAAAATAAGAGTACCAATATCGAATTTTAATTTTTTTTCAACTTTGTAAAGAGATTCAAGTCCTATGAGATGAAGTTGGTTGACTTTTCATATTTTATAAGTTAACTCGTTTAAAATTACTTGTTAGGAAATGACACAGTTACATTTCCTCAAAAGTTGCAGACTAAGAAATATGTACTAAAACTCATTTAATCTAATGAGTCTCCATTTGTGAGAAATTACATGAGAATTTTGATGAAAAAAAATATATAGCGTTTTAAAGCATAATGCTTTTTTGTGTGTTTCATGGGGATTATTAATATTCTTTTTTCTTCTTATTTCATTCTTTAAAATATTAAATTCTTTCATTTATTTTTGGATTTCACCATTTGTTGTAAAATAATCTTGAAATACTCAGTACAGATTAAGAGTTCACAAAATGTCAGTTAGAGATGTCATAGAGGATTTTTCATCATAATTAGTAACACAAACCAATAGCTGTGATTTTTTTAATTAGTAAGCCTATTTAGGATATTAATAAAATTGTTTTAAATCTAACAATATTTAGAACTATTAAATGAATTATGAGGTATATTCATCACATTGATTATTGATCACTATGAATGTCATTGTGTTGGGATATGAGGGAATCAAGGAGATAATGTTTCTGGGAGTTACATAAATGATCGTTTCTGAGAAGGTAAATTAAGAAAAGATGAATGGAAAAAAAATTATATTTTCATGAGGAAAAAAGCTAACTGAAACACAAATTATAACTATAACTTAGGTTTTATTTATCATCTGAATACACTGGCAAAAGTTCAAATTAAATAGATACAGATTTTGCGATTCATATTCAAATAAAAAAAAGTCTAATAATGATCGAATTCAATTTTTCTCGTAAACGAAGCAGAGAATTTTGCATTACTCATTATATGAATGGAAATTAGACAAACAATTTATTAAAAATTCTTAACAATTTAAAAAAGTACTTCGGGTTTTTTTTTTTAATGAAAATAAAAGCTAGAAAAAGTATCTTACCAAACTGAAATCGTTTCTTGTCTCAAATTAATTCTAATACTTCCAAGCAATTGAATAAGAATTACAATTTAAAAATATATTTTATTACATAAGCCTAATATTTTATATATTTTATAATATTTTATTAATAAGCCTAATTTTGGGTCTTTTTTGTACTCTATCTTGTTTTATTCTTATTTCAAGAATAAAAGCTACAGTTATCATGAAAATTTTCTACTAATATTTTTGCTTCGGTTTATGGACAATTCGGCAGTTAATTCAATAAAAATAAATTTTAGCAATTTAAATATGAGCCAATAGAAAAGGGAAATAAAAGCTAGAAAAATTGTCTGAACTAAAGTGAAATTGTTCCTTCTCTTAAATTTTTTCTAATGATTCGAAGTAATTGAATAAAAATTTCAATTTAGAATCTATGTTATTATAGTCAATACCTGTTTCTGATCCAATTCTTTTATGTACCCTTTCTTATTTTACGAATAAAAGATAAAGTTCTCTAGAAAACTTTAAATGTAAATTTGTGCTTCGGTTCACGAACTATTTGTTCGAAAAGTTCTCCAGAATCGATTAAATTACTGCAAAGAAAAGTCGCAGAAGGGAAAAAAAAATATTAATATTCTTTCCACAATGAATAACTGCAACTCAGAAGAACTTTCTGTCTCTTTAGTTATTCTCGTCATATCTTATGATCTTGAAAGTTTAGAAGAAGCAGAAATTCGATTTAAATGGCTTTGTTCTTATATCAAAGTAGTTTTAAGATGAAGAAGAAATAGGTTTTACGATTAGATTAAGGTAACATATAAGTTAAGATGATTTAAACGATTATCAAATGCTACGATGGTATGATTGATAGCTTTCACAATTTTTACCACAAAAAGTACCGGCTGCATTCAAGGTGCAATTTAGAGCAGCTTAAATATGTTTTGCTGTCTTTTTGGTGCACTTTCAACAAGTGAATATAAGAAATATTAAGAGTTATAAAGGGGTGTGGGGATAGTATGAAATGGTACATATAGAGTTACATTTTTTATTATTATTTCCTGTATTATCACATATGAGTGGGAGGATAAAAATTATGAGTAACCTAAGCACCAAAACTGGAAAGAAACAAAATAACAATACATAAATAAATAAATAAACATTAAAGAAATTTGAAATTTTTTTTAAAAAATTAAATCTATGATCGCAAATTTCAAGTTATTATATGAGAACATTAATTTTAAAGTCATTATTTGACTTCATTAATTTAAGTCATTAACCATTTTAAAGCGACTTGAAACAGTCACGGAACTAACGAACTACGCTCGCGTTGATATTTAGAAAAAAAGGTAAGTTTTTTTTTGTCCCATCAAAATCGGTGGATATCGAAAACTCTGTCTACCAGCTAATTGTTGCTAAAAATGTGTATTACATATTACGACATGAAACTCTAATATTGTTTCCCTTAATTAATTTTCTGCGAAATAATAGAATTTTGTAGATAACTAAAAGATTCTAAAGGGATGTTGGGTAAAGGATTTCAAAAATCTATGTAAATAAAAATTAATGTTTGCCTATATTTCTGTTATGCTGTGCCGTACCTCTCATACGATTGCTATGAAACTTTGAATACTTATTATTTGCACTTATTTGTTTCTGTTGATAATGGGAACACAAAAAAAGTATTTCCAACACTAATGTTTTGAATAATAAAGTTAATAAAATAGAATGGATATTATTTACGCTTCTACATTATATATCTTTCGATGTCAATGAATCTATTCATTTCCGAATAAAATAATTGCTCTTATTTTATTGAGAAAAAAATATTATTCTTTCTACCAATCCTAACCAAACAAGACAGTTATTTTAAATTTCAAATGATATTTACAAGTTAATTTCTTCTACGACTGCAATGCGCCGGGCACCAGCTTGTTGTCTACAAATTGAAAGAAGAATTTGGTAAAAATACTAAGAAAATTCTAGAATCGTGTGATAGATATATTAAAGATACATTTATGATAGATATATCTATGACAGAGTTAGCGCTAGAGCATTCAAAGCATTGCCACTAATAGTAGAGCGAATTCTTTGTTCGGAGGACTGGTTTCCGGTCACAATTTTCTCAATGCTTTCTACTCTGGTTGTTTTTTAATTAGATAGATTTTTTTTGGTATATTTTGCATTTTTACAACTGTTGCTTTGAATACACTTCATATTTTTAGTTTCGTATAGATAATGCGCCGTCATCATCATTGAAACCAATTGGAAAGTTCAGCCTTCACCTCTCAGATTTTTTTTCGAAAGGATATAATACAACCCCCACCCCCAAATAAGTAAGATATTAATAATTAGGAAAATAAGACATATAATAAAAAATAAAATGTATGACCACAAGATAGGTGTAGAATTTATGAATACGTATGGTAAAATATATTTACTTACTAATGCAAAACTTAATAAAACTCCTTCAGTTGTGGTAAAGAATAAGAGATAACAAGCATTTGCAAAAAATTCAAAGTCTATTTTAGGAGGGACATTGTAATTTCGAACCCATGTCAAAGGATCAGGAAAATACTTGAGATCTCATCTCCTTCCAAAATAACAAACCACACCAAGGAGAGAATGTTTGATCCAAAATAAAAGATTTAAAATGCACCGAAGCAGCATATAAGACAGATCTAGTGATGATGATGTATCCGTGTTACCACATAAAGAGGGAGGGCGATACCTTTTGACGCTAAGGACCCTTGACCACACGAGGGCAGATGTCTGACTTCTAGCTCACATATAGATGACACTCACACACTCGCTCGCACAACCCGTTTTTATAGAGGGCTATTTTACACAACTTACACATAGAATACAAGTTGAAAAACAACCAAACCCAAACCGAGACTCGAATTTGAGATGCCCAAATCACGGGAAAGACAAGCTACTCCTGTGCTAGGACACTGGCACAAATGTTCTGTGAAATCGGGGAAAGGAATCTGGAGTCCTCTGACTCCGAAGTCAACAAAATCCCCCACAGCCTTAAAAATGGACAGGACATTATACCAAATCGTCGAAAACGGATTGCAATAAAACTCCTTACATTATATTCTAGTCATTGTCTAAAAAAACATGCCGAATATATGTTTATAGCCTAATGCATATAATATTTGAAGTGAAAGCATTTTTTAATATTTTTTTTAATTTTCTTATTTAGTTCGCTTATGGACAACAGCGTATCATAATTATAGAAATGGTAATATCCAGATCCATCTCCCTTTTTTATATATGTCGCATGTAATTACTAACTCGATCATTAATCCTAATACACAGCACAATCATGATCATAATCCTAATAAGAATAATTAATCATAATACACAATCATTAATCCTAATAGACATTGTCGTCGTAGTTTAGGCAATACCTTTAATACCCAACAGATCTTTAGCAGAATCGGGTATCGAATATGGAACATTTGATCTAAAATGATATCATCAACTTTATACATATTACTGTGTGCTTTCCAAAGATTCATGAAATGATGATTATCTATTTCCTTAGGAAGTCTACAGGGTGTTCCACAAGGTATGCAGCTTCTAATATGTACAGAATTGAACAGAACACGTCAAGATGAGTATTTTGGGATCCCCGAATATAACTTCATAGTCTAATTAAGATGTAAAACGTCTTATAAAAGTTTCAGGAAATGGAAGACCCCCCCCCCCACACACAAAAGGGACAAGTGAAAACTAATGTCTATTGGGAAAATTCAATACAACAGATTTTATAAATGTCGGAAGTTTGAAAAAGTTGTGGCTTATCTCACCTGGTTGACAGTAACATCAAACCAGGTCCATGAGCCCGAACGCCTTCAAACAAAGTAAAGCTGGCTTAGGAGAACAGTTTGCCTTAATTGAAACCGATGCGGGTCAATATGTGCGCAGGAGTAGCGTGAGTCTCGTTGCATTTTGGGCATATGGCATACACTTTAGGGCCCATCACATGACGTACATGAGTGCTTAAACTTCAAAATCTAGCGAAAGTTGTCTGATCGCGCCTGTTGCCAACCCCAATTAAAACTTTTTCCGCAGAACCATTGATGCACGGGGATTTTCTCTGAGAATAACAGATATCTTGGCAGATCCGGCCAGCGATTTCTGAAAAAGTAAGGATGCCACCATGAGCAGCATACTTATAGCTGCCCTCTCGGACCAGACCATCAGCAATTTCATTTCCGTGCACATTCACTTGCGACGGAACCCACTAAAAGGTGATCTTAACAATAACAATCGATTCAAAAGCTGGAAGATGTTCCAAGTCGTGCTCCCCCCATGCATCCATGATTCAGATAAAAACTTAAGGGAACTTCGACTGTCACTCAGAATCGAAATGTCAGAGCAAATTCTCTCTGTCATGCAAATCTCAAAGCCTTCTCAAAAGTTATTAGTTCTGCACGGAACACTGAGCGGTATTTGAAAAATGACATAGGAAAGTCCGAAATCAAAATTCACAGTTGTTTTCTGAAAAACTTGTGTTTTAATTTCTTTCACTTTGATTTTGACTGCAGTTTTCAAGTCGTCCAATTTTGAGGCCTATGTGAGATACACCGAGTCTTTCAAACGTTCTCATAAAAAAGGTCTCATGAGATAGGATCATGGGAGTAAAATAGCCATTCCATAACATTGTCTGTTTTTGTAACCGAATCCAATCCGATCAATCTTTAGTGAAAATGCTCCGCTAAGAGATCAAAGTTTCGCTGAATGCGATGAGATCTAGCAGCATACTACATACGCCAGTAATCGCTTTCGTGCGTACGTTTGATCTACGTGCCACCGTTTATGTTGTAGTGACCAGAGTCATCTAGGAAAGTCTCCATGATGTGAAATTGTCATACGCATCATAATTTAGAATATAAACTGTTGGATTCATAATTATCATTTCTCGTTTAGTTACAATATGACGCTATATTCAGGCCCCCACATGTTGTACATTAAATTAATTCTCTTGGCATATTCTATCCAAATCTGTAAATATTAGATGTTTCATACGTAGTGGGACACCCTGCATTTATCTAATGCTTTGGATACATTATTTAGAGTCGTCTATTAATTGATTGCCAGTTTCTTATAGTATTGTTTTCTAAAATGTATGATTATGTGAAGCATCATCTTTGTTAATTATTAAAACGTTCCAAGAGAAACATGGTTTGATTTCAAAATGCTATCAAGAGTAATAATTTAGAGATTTTAATGTGAATTTGCAGCATTTGTTTCAAATGAAATGCATTCAAATTTAATAAAATAATTCTTACAGAAGAAGAAAAAGTAACATCTATTAAGATATCAATTATTTTTTAAAATATCCAATAACTTTGAAAACAAAAAAATCAACATCTTTGGTACAGATTTTTTTTTTTTGCAGATCTTATTTCTTTTTCCAAGATATATTAAGAAAATTAATGTAACAATTATCATGTAAATTGTCTGAAGCAAAGCAAAACATGAAGTAGATTCTAAACCAAAAGCAATTTTTTAAATTGCAACATTTTGTTGTATTTAAAATGTTTTTTCATTGAAGGATTCTTCATAATAACGATGAAAAATTTGGATTGTAACAGACATTATAATCTAGATATCCATTACAATCTTAAAAAGAAAACTAAAAGCAGAAAAGGATTAAGTGGGAAAAGAAAAATATCCTCTTGTCACTTTGAATCATAAAGAATTTTACCAATTATTGCAAAGTTAATTTAATTTGGTATTTCAACATCCAAAAGGTGTTTATAGCTAGTGACAAGTAACAAGGAACAAATGTTTTTGACTGGTCATTAAAGAATAAGGTGGCTGGCCAGCTGTAATATTTAATAAACACAAGGTCCATTTTTAAGAAAATTTCGGTGCAAGTGACCAAATACAGTGCAAATAAAGCATAAAAAGAAGGCAAAATACAAGTGGATATTTTAATGGCATGTTTTAGAATTCTAATACAGGATTTTACGAAGTTAAAATCAGTACAACTAGGGTCATTTAAGCCAGTGCATCAATTTGATTAGGATTATAAATTTTTAATAGAAATTTAAAACACTTTAAGTTTGAAAATTTGAAGGAAAGTATTCTGACCAAGAAAATAGTAAATAATTTCAAAGTGAGAAAAATAAAGACAAGATATATCGACCTGGGCAATTAAAAAAACTTTTATCATAGATTTTTCGAAGGAAATATTTAACTGCAATATTCTCAAAATGTTTTATATATTAAAAGCTGTTTTATATATTTTATTATAATTTTAAATGATTTATATAAAAATCTCTCTTCGTTAACATGATATTTCAAACATAAGAAAGATAATTTTCTGAAAGATGAAATATAGTTTAGGAACAATGTGTTCAATAAAATAAAGCAGATTTCTATGTGAGATAGTATTCATTTATAGATGTTAATAACACATTTCAGTTTTAAATTGAAATTTTGTATTTAGGAATTTCTACAGATGTATTTCTTCATTTATTGACTTTTCCCTGTTTGAGGAAGCCAATGGCAATCAGCAAACTTCTGAATTTTCTTTTTTTAACTTGCAAATGCTGTAGTAATAATATACCATACAAAAATAAGGAAAGAAAGTAGTCCTCTTATACATAAAATATAAATGTATTTATACTATTCTATGTATTTATACTATATACCGTAAAATGACATTTGAAACAACGATGAATTAAAAAATGGAATTTTTCTGATAAATATTCTAAAATACAAGAAAAAATTCTCTCCAATAGAGTCATTATTTTTAAATTAATTTGTCAACAGTTTTTGTTTTAGAGTGTTCAATGACTTTTTAAGCATAGTAAATATATTCCTTTTAATAAATACCTTAAAATACTAGATTAGTTTTTGCAACTACATACTTTTTAATTTTAATTGTTTTAAATATTTGTTAGTATTTTTTTAAATTCTTTTTTTCCACTATTGCCCCATTGAGGTAATGTTGCTATTCTTATTGTGTATTCAAAATGTTTGACTTTTCCTTAAATTGAATTAAAAAATTAAAAATGGTTTTATTTTTATTTGTTTTTTCTTTTACTTAGAAATCCATTTTTGCATAACATTAGACTAAATAATAAATTATTATGGAATATTCAAATAAATAACTTTCTGTACGCTGTAACATCTCACACAAACCATTCTTTACTTTTACGAACATATTAAAAATATTTTTCCTGATGCAATTACAGAAATCAATATCATATTTTATAGTAGAAATGCCATAATACTCTTCATACCCAGAAAATATGATTAATAAATATAAATTAATGAAGAAAATTATTAGAAACATTCTTGAATTTTTAGACATCAAACGCCTGAATATATAAGAGCTTATCTCATTTAAAATCTTCAAAGTAAGATGATGAAAGAAAACGATGTTATCAAAAAAACTTGTCTAAAATTTTTAGCTGAAATGCCTTTAAACCAACGAATAACTATTCGAAGCTTCATCAAGTTAAAATTTCCGCAAAGAGCTATATATTAATTTCTCCATGGCACAATAAATAACTGTAGAGCCTGAAGAATATTCCTCTCTTCTTCTTCGAGCAACATCAACCCTAAAAGAACCCACCCAGAAACAAAAGCCATCAATAAATTACCTGGAACTTTAATATCCCCTTTACTTTATCCCGAGAGTTCACTTGGTCAAGCAACAAGCTTCGTAAAAGAAATGAGTATGTACTAGAAAAATCAAGAAAACATATCTCCTCTTACGGAATTCGGGTCCAAAGTTTCAACGGTGTCGTAAATTCATTGCAAGGATACTAACCTTTTTTTAGCATCGGAAAATTTTCCCATAAAGCTGAAAGTTTACATCCTTTGAGGGCATTGCAGATCTTCAGGTCTGAGATGTATGATGGTATGTTCTTGGGAACACACTAAGTAATAGGATTTGTATTAAAAGCTTTAGCTAGGGAATGGTTTTTTTTTCCTTCGTGCCAGATCTGGTTTCAATTAAAGGGTGGAGATATATTTGTTTTATCTTAACCTATATTAGATGCCTTAAAAATGTGAATGTGAAACCTACTCAGTGTTTTGATCTGATAGAATTTTATAGGACTTCAAAAAAATTAGGGAAAAGTTTTTAATATTTATCATGGCTTAATTGGCTTACTCAGTAACGTTTGAATGGTTTATTTTCCAGACTTGGGCATTTATAATAAAATTGGTTAGGGCAAAAGATAAATTTAGTTCATAGATGTATGACAATATATTAAGTATCCACATCATTGGTTTGTAAACTACAACATTCTAAATATTTTTAAATATGTTTTCAATTGTAACTATATATGGTAAATTTAAGAAAATCGAAAAAATCATATTCAAATACTAAAAGAAAATTTTTGTTACAAAATATAGCATTTTCATGTAATGTTTTATGAATAATAAAATCTGCAGTGATTGTTCATTAATTCAGTCTCTATCCATGAATTTAATTTCGCGAAAAAAGGTTTCGATTTTGATAAACGACTTGATGTCTTCGATGAAAATATTTCCTCTGTTTGAATAATACAACGGGAGTTATAATTCAATTATTAACGTCTCATTTAAAAAGGAAAATGCCATTGTTAAATAGTTGCAAACATAATTAATGAACGCTTAGATTTATCTGATTTTTTTCATGCACATGAAAATTGGTCGCTTCGCCTGATTTTGCGTAAGTGAGGAAAGTTTAATACCAATAGCAGAATGTGTGTTTTCTAAATAGATTTCTTTGAATACCTTCCAGATTTAGCAGGGAAGTAACCGTACACAAATGAACTTAAATTTTCTGGAAGCCACAAATACACTGAGTCAAATTCAAAGCAAATGATACAAAACGCAATTTATTATTAGGTTTTCTTTGAGAATATCCAAAAGAAGTAACTTCGTTAGATATGGAACGCTCAACTTTTGACGGTTTTTTATACAGCTGTTGCTAAGTCAATAAAATGCTTAAATAAATGCATAAAATGCGATTCCAGATTCCATAAGCACTTAGCAGGTGTCAAACTTGATATTGTAAAACGTTATGAAGTAATAAAATTTACTCAATAACAGATGCGGTAGTACAGTATTAAATTATCATATGGCTTAAATGTAGTTTTGGTCTTGCATTCAGAAGGAGCGGACATCATTCATATTCTTGTTTCTAAATGATGACAGCTGTGCATCGATTTCAACTATACAATAATTTTAATTCTAGTTAATTTCTCTAGATCATTCATGGCAAATTATCTTTATTGGTTATATTGGTGGAAGCAACAGATACAGTGACTTCAGGTTATTTGGATGCAAGTACTATGGAGGATATGGATCGATTTAGGTAATCTAATGATTTTCCTTTTTTTATAAATCCTGCTTCACCCAATGGAGAATTTATACCGACACACTACCATTTAAACATTGTTCATACCAGCCATCACTCTTTCAGGAATTCTTTGATAATTGGTAAGTTTTTCTTCCACACTGGTTGCTCGTTAGAATTGTTGGAAAAGACTTTGATGTTTCGGAATATAAAATTTATGTTTTCTTTTTTTGTCTTGAAAAATTTATATTTTAACAATTACCATATAATTAATTATATGATAGAAGACTTAAGTATCTGATAAAGTAAAATGATACTAGAATAAATCCAAAGATCTAAGTTGCTAAATAAAAGCCAGAATTGCTTGATTGACGAAATACATATTTCTATCCAGCTTCTAATCAGGATAATATTGATTGTTTGTTCTTTTTTAAAGAAATTCAAAACTGGTATACGTTTTCATTAATAAAGCACTATGTACATGTTTTAGTAGACAATTCGAGGAGTGCTGTAAAAATAGTCGTTGCAGTAACCCTATGTATACAGTAATTTATTAAGTGCTACTGAGTATGCATTTATCAATTCACTAATATGCATATCTCAAAGCATTTTATCTCTTATCTATTCTCTAGTATGCTGATATTCCACCAATTAATAACCTTAACAATATTTTTTAATTGCACTAAAATTTTGTTAAAATTTTTTTAACTTGAGGTATTTAAACAACGCATAACTAGAAAGGTTTAAATCAAATACTCTTTTTAAGGTGTGAAAACATAGTTTTATTATCAATTAACTCTACAAAGTTAAAATCGGGCAGATGAAAAGCATTAATCTACAATATTAATCTACTAGTCCAGCATTAATCCTACAACATTAATCTACAAGTCCAGGAGTTCATAACCACTATCTGAAATGCCATCTACCCTGCATATTTTTTATCAGACACAATCACCGTTATTACTCTTTTTTCCAGCTGTCACTAAGACTATTGAGCAAAACACCAGCCATCTTAGTCCCATCATCCAAAGTTCTCCAACAAAACTTTGTGAATTTCAAATCAAAACTGAATATTTTCTTTTAATGAGGCCTTCCGACAGGGGAAAAACGATTAAGCAAATATATTGACAAAGCCTACGGAACCCGAACTTCCCCGTAATAACAATGAGTTGCAATATATGCGAACCCGTGATAACTTGAAGCAATCGCGGAACGGTTAATTAACCTACTGCTGTTGCATACCACAGGCGAAATACTATTTGTTGTCACACATAGATATTATAATCGTAGTTGCATAGTAGTTTATAATCACAGGGAGATTAATGGCAAATGAATGTCAGATCTTCTGTAGGTAGCATACTGATAATTTATTGTATTACATTGCATACTACATAAACATATTTCCTTGTCATTGCTCTATACCTCCAAAATTATATATTACTATGTATGCATGGATTATGAATTAACGTCTATTCAGCTTTAAGGGGGCAGTGGATTTTGAAATAAGCAAAAATGGACAGTCACATGAAATTTTATTTTTATCCTTTCCTTACCAAAATATATGTTTATATTCAACTAAAATAGTGTTGTAAGATATATATATCACTCCATAAAATGAATATCTCAAATGCCAATAATAAAAAAACATATTTTAGCCACTTTCTTGAAGATGATATTGCAATTAGATTTCAATACCTTTGAACTTTTCCAGGTGACTTTATTTAAGAAAAAATAAATAGAATTCATAAAAATTTCAGTCAAACATTAAAAGAAAATAGTGTATGCATTTTATATTTCGAGTTTATTTTAGAAAATAAAAGTTAATTTAATTGCAAAAAACAAAAAAATCTTATGAAAATTAGCTAGTAGGGATAAAAAAAATAGCATTTAATTAGAATAGAAAAATCATACTGGGATTTATTCAAAGTAAATTTAGGATGTGTAATAACAAAAAAACTGTTCAAATAATATTTGGTTTCAAGACATTAAAAAAAAGAAATGGGACATATTTTAATGCATAAGGCAAAATAAATCTGTAACTCTAAGTAAAAATCAATTTTGAGAGACATAAATTTCAATGAAATTATTTGGTATCACTTTAAATGTTAAATTAAGCCAAGACATTTTCCAGTTGCTATAGCTCTTGTATTACAAGCGTATAAGCTATTTATCATTCTTATATACCGAAAGACTAATCGAATACAGGAAATATTATATATATATATATATATATATATATAACATAAAATAAAAAGGACTGGCTGGATTGAAAAAGATTAATGCCGCGTTTAGCTGTTTTAGTATTGCCGTTCATCATTTCTGAGTCTGCAGCGCTTTCTACCAGATTCCGAGATGGAATTTCCCATCATGCCTGCTACAAAAAGTGTAGTGGTCAAGTAATGAAGAACGAATGCTTTGTTTTTTTACTCAGGAGATTCGGCAACATCTCACTGTGAAATAAAATCTCTTTAAGAAACTTGAGCTTATTGTTTCTGTTCAAGGGATTGCTAAAAGTAGGGAAGCTTAAGATTTCACTATCTTTCAATAAATGGTAGGAAATCTTTTGATAAATGGCAGGTACTGGCATAAATGGTTTTATAAAAATAAAACAGACTGTAACAAGTTTTTAACAGAAAAATACTTCCACGGTCCTTTAAAAAAGATTAACTTTTATGCCAGGAAATGTTTTACTTAAGGAACATTAAAACCTCTTGAAATACGAATTGAGCTAAATACACAAGATTTCATGCTATTTTGGAAAGGTATTTTGAAAATTAAAGTTAAATTTTTGCGTTCACCTCTTCCACTATAGAGTAGTGACTGCTCTTTAGACATAATGTTTTTGATCTCGAAAAATATATATATTTAAATTATTTTCAAAATGATACTGCTTAAAATTGTTTTTAAAAGTTAGTCTTTAATTGTTAGGTGCATTTTCTTAGATGTAAGTGAAATCACTCAATAAGCGTATATAATAAAAACCAAATATCTATTTATTTTAGAATATATTGAGAGGGTTGTTATTATAAACAAGTTAATAGCTGTATAATAATTTTTAATAATCTCAACAGATAACAATAATATACTCGCTAAAAAAATATAAAAAAGTTTTAAGAAGGAAATTTAATAGAAAGAAAGTTATTTAATTAAAAAAAAACTTTGTATGAAATGGGCGAAAAAAATGACACTTCTTATTGAAAACGTAGATGTTTTTCAATCTTTACGTGAAAAAACAAATAATAGTATCACTATTGTACAGAGTGTAAGTTTTACAAATATATTATCATGTATCTACAAAAAAAAGAGAATTTACATAAAATCTGGGAAATACAATTGTAAATTCTCGAATTTCATAATATATCAACTTTTCAATATGAGAAATTTCAGCGTGAATTCTTGAATTTTAGTAAGTATTAGATTTTACAGGCAATTTTAAACCGATTGTAGGTACAATAAATATTTATAAGCGCAAATTGTGGTTCATACTTTTTTAAGTCAGAAATTATTGATAAATAATTACTAACATTTCTCGATAAGTTATTATACGGTACTTTAAAGATAATCAATAGCATTCTCAATGTCGTCAAACACCACTAAGATAATTATTTCAATATTATTGGACATTTTGTGCTAATATGATCAATGTTTTCTGTATGAAATAAGCAATATCATTTGTCATATTTAAAATTAAGACAGTAGAAGGCATCAATTGTAAAGCAGTGACAAGGGAAGTAAATTATCATTTTACCGAATAATTAATTGGTTCTATATAGTGGCATAAATACTCATATGACCTGATTTCATTAAAATGTTTCTTGATTGAGAGATACGGGAATTGTGTGCATCTAAATTTTGAAGTATCAACAATGTAGTTAGTGGAATGACGTACCATTCATTTCTTTGTTAACTTCAGTGGCATAATGAGGGTGGTATAAAATCAAAACCTGACATTTTTCATCTCTTCACGATGTTCCATTTTCTTAAGTCAGATGAAATACATTGTTTTCGTCTTTAAGAGCATATGGTAATCTTTTTGGAACATTTATACTATCACTCCCTTTACCCAATCATTACAGCTCTTAATGACGTTTCATCTGTGTTCAAAATTCCATATGTGTGATAGTGATATGTATCGGTTCCTGATATTAACAGTAAGAATTAATAACAGCATAATAACATGCATAATAATATTATTATGTATGTTATTCGATACTTTGTCTGCTTGCACTAGAACTTAGTAACTAAGTTTTTCTCATATCCGGAACTATTCCGAAGATATGAAAGCTGAAATTTCGGATTCCTAATTTTAATTGCAACACTCGTAACCATTATATTGCACCTACATTATATTTTCTTATCCTACTACATGCGTTCTGATATTTTAACATATCTCCATTATTATGAATAAACCGATTTTCGAATTTTCTCACTCTAGAAAAGAAACTGAAAGCCCTTCCAATAGTTTTATTAAACATTATGAAAATCTCATTTCTGGTTTTATTATAAGACTTTCATCGTTAAATCAGGTTATAATTCGATGAAAATAATACCATTAAACAAAGTTAGTATTCAAATTTGCTCTTTCACTAACATATGCGTGATTTCTTAACGCTTTCAAAGCCAATTGGAAGAAATATTTAGACATTATAAAATTATATAATTTATTTTTATTTGTAAATAAGAAATTTTTTACTCAAAAGAGATTCTACAAAATAAACATTATTTTAGATGGCACTTAATTTAATTTCAATGAGAGCGTTTTATTACTTTTTATTTTTATTATTTATTTTTTATTAGAACTTTATCTTACTATAATTATTTTTCAGCAGTAGAGGGTATCAGTTATTGAATAATGAATTAAAAATTTTTAAAGAATTACACAAATAAAAAGAGAAATATGTTTTCCTTTCGATAAAACCTAAATTATTTATACTATAAGGAACAAATAGCAAACAAAACTAAATAAAATATACACATTTCAACACACAAAAAAAACATCCAAGTAAAACAGAAAAAAATGGACCGATTAAATTTTCTAAGAAAGAAATCCAGATCTATTAATCAAAAGAACATTCTCAAGCGATTTTTTTCAAATAAAAATATTTCAAAAAGATTTTAATTGTGACGTGCCAACATTTCATGCAATCATTTATCAGAAGGAAAAAAATTTAATTGACACATAAAATGATTACCTTGTTGTTTGATTCAATTTTTATTAAATTGGATTATTGTATGTGCGATACAATTTTTTAATCTAACTTTCCTTTTAATCCATAGAACAATTTTTTTGATGATTGAGGTAAATATCAAAAATTTATATTGCAATAGGAATTTAAAATATAATTTGTCCTTAGTTCTTTCATTTGAAAATTTTTAGAAGATCTGTATTGTGGTTTAAGGCAATCAAATTAAATTCTCATAAAACTATTTTTAATGATAATAAAATTGGGATATATTCATTAATATCGTCCAAAAAATTCAGATTATAAACTTAGTATTCAAAAACTTTTTACCGATTTAGATCTTATTACCGTATTATATACTATCAAAATAGGTTTAAATATCGAAATCATTCTTCACAGGTTTAATAAACTATTTGATATCAGCTATCTTATATCGAATATGAGTTCTTTTTCTTCTTACATTTGAAATAAATTTCTAATTTTATGTAAAATATTTATCCATTATTTCTATTAAAAGTTTAATCTGAATTTGTAAAGAAATTAAATTAAAAATTTTAAAATGATTTTTTCATGTTTGAATGTGTATAGATCTGCAATTCATGCCTTGTTTGCGGTTCTTTCCTGCAAGTTTTTCATTCGATGTAGTTTTATCATCTTAAAAATTTGAAGCTTACAAAAGTTTTAAATATGTGCTTTTTAGCAACATAAAATTTCTAGCAAGTTTCAAAATGTATCTTTCTGTTGATACTGATACTGTTATATGATAACGAGCAAAAAAGCATGGAATTTGAAGTAAGACAATAATATATGCAATTATATTTCATGCAACAGTTTTAGCACCAAAAATCTGAAAGACTAGTACTGTATTGTTTCATGAAAATACATTTATTGATTGATTATAAGACAGTTAAAGAATTAAATTTGAAATCACCAGTTGGTGGAAAAAATTATTATATAGACGAATGAAATGCAACAAACTAGTGACTCCAACTCCTGATGTTTCAGTCTTATGCTTTGAATTTATTAATAAAATACAGAATTATACTTAAATAGTTATCTAAAGATCACATAGAGTGCTTATTTAAATTTTTTACACTCACTCTTTAACTTAGAAATGATGGCAGCTATAGTGTTGTAAGTTATGTCTATCAAAATGACTATTCATTTAGAGATGACTTATAGCACCACCTGGTGGGAAACTTCAAAGATTTCAAATACTGCAGCACAAATTTTGTCCCTTATTAGAATTTCACTTTGTACATTTCTTAGTATATCAGCTGGTACGGCAGCTCAGGTAAGAATAATATATTGTCGAAACTTATGCAATGTTGATGGAAAAGTCATGTATGCGTATTGATTGATAGGTACTCTTACAAGGAAATATATGTACTTTTTTTGTACGAAAAATAAAAGTTTCTTCTTTTGTTTATGTCTTGTGACATCACATTTTTGTAATTCTCCTTTATGAGAACTAAATAAAGTGCTATATCGGAAAAGATTCATTCAAATAAAAAGTTATTAATTTGATATAAAATATTAGGTTGAAAAGTTTTGCTTTATTAAGATGTTTATAAAACGTTCTGAAAATTTATGATTAATTCATTTATATTAATATGAAATCGAGATATTTATTAATCTCATTAAATAATAATCTTTATTTAGGCACTTTTATGCACTCAGATATCACCACTATTAATACGAATTCAGATATCTTATATCAAAATGTGATGAAGGATTCGAACATTTTTTTTTAGAAATTTGAACATATTCCAAATCGTTATAGCAAAATATTCAGCATTTTACTACTTTTTAAAAATTGTTTTCTAAAGGCAGCTTTGTAATAATATATGGTACTTTAAATACGATTCCATATTGAATAATGCACATATTTATAAATTTACTAAAAATGAACTGACTGTAAACATCACACAGTATGTGTTGGCATAAGTATTCTAATATAAATTTGCCTAGGTGATTATTTTTTTCATAAACTGTAAATTATAACTCGCTACAGAATTTGCAAATATTTATTCTCTATTCATGAAACATATTTCCAATGTGCTAATACTTACGTTTACTCAGTTTTAAAAATAAATACATCTGTAGACTTCTAACTAATTTGTGATACATTACCGATAATTCTACTAAATTTGTTGAATATTCATAAAAAGTTAAAAAGATGAGATAAAGAAACATTTTCTTCCTCTTAGATAACAATTGGATTTTTCTTTTAATTTATGCTTTTATTAAATAATTAAAAAATTAATTAATCAATGAAAAATAAAATACTTTTGCAAAAGTAGTTTTTCAAAACTAGAATTTAGTCAATTCCTTTCTATATAATTTCTATTAACTATAGAATGTAATTGTAAATATTTAACTAATTATTCTTTAGAAATATTTTCAGAAGGATATATGACCACTATAAATAATTATATTTTCCTATAAATATTATCTCCCAATGTTAAATGAGATAAATAAATAAAACTACTGGCTACTGATATTTGTTATTGAATATACATTGTAAATTCAGTATATAAAGTTGCAAGAGTAAGACGGATACTGAATTACTTTTGAATAACAATATTGTCGCGTAGATGAAGAAAGTATAGGTAAACAGTGTGCTAACTAAAGTCAAAGTCACTTGCTAATTTTAATTCGAGATTTTATTCAAGGAACAAAACTTTACATCTACTATAATCCAGATGAAAGGACTCGAATCTTCTAGATTTAGAAATATACAGAAATTATAAGAATATTCTAGATCAACCTAGAAATAACAAATAAATCAATGAAATAATTGTTAAACAATTTGTTTGCAATGATATACAAACTTGCTAAATGTCGCTTTTAGTTCATACCATTCTAAAATCGAGTCATTCAGTCCATACCAAGTTAGAACAAGTTTCGTTACAATATCTTTCTTCGGTCAATTTGGATCTTTATCGGCTTCTGCTTTTATTAATATAGTATATAGTCCATAGAGTCCAAAGAAAAGGATTACCCCGGTAGCAAACCACATCACAGTGAAAAGCAAAAATGATGACAGGAGGATAAAAATTTGAAGTTTTAACTTCATGTTTATTTAGGTTGGGACTGTAAGGTTGAAGTTTCAAAATTTGTGAATGCTCTGTATTAAACTTTTACCCAACTATTTGCTCAGTAGTTCAAATATATAAAATAGAAAGAATAGTCAGTTTAGTAATCAGCCATTTGATTACTACCAAACTAAAATCACAAAATAAATAACCTTAGATAAATACAAGCTGATTAGAGCAATTCCTATATTACATTGAGTTGGCATCATGATTATGGCTTAGTAGAAATATTTACTTCAATATCAGTATGAATATAAGAGAGAAGCATCTTAAATATTCTCAAAATTAAGAGAAAATTCATTTTATGCAGTTTATATCAAAGTTAGTTCCTATGTTTTAACATAATTAAGAATACACGTAAGCTAATATAAAACCAAACACTGCCAAACACAGTAGCTATACACATATGTAAAAAGCAAAATTTCAGGCATGTATTAAGTAGAGGTAGCAGTAAGTAATGGAAAGAATTAGGGTATATGAATCTCTCTTGTAGTTATAAAACTCTTATAATTTGAATTATCCAGCTTTATCGTTAACTTTGCTTTCCATATCTGGGCATTTTCAAATATTAAAAGTGTTTTAAGAATGTCTTCCAAAGGACAACTATAATTTAAATTTAAACAGTTTTATGATAAATTCACAATTCTTATATTTGCTTTTTTATTAAAATTGTTATAAAATTATATTATAAAAAATAAGCTCGACATTAAGTTATTGCCAGACATGTAATAATTTATATTGTATATATAAATAAATGCAATGAAATTTCAAGATAGAATTCAGATATAAATGGGAAATTCTTTTAAAGTTTACAGGATTCAAAAGTAAATTGGTTTTAAAAAATAGCATAAAAAAAGAAAACAGTTTGAAAAAGGCGAGTTTATCAATTACTGTGCACTGAGGTTTAATCAAAGGGCGTTTATCACAAGATACATAGTTTATTGCCGCCTTAAAGCCGTATCTTTTTTAAATCAAGGGAGTCTTTAGATTTCGTGTCGGTAATCTCTGAAAGCGATGAATTAATTTATTCTTCGGAGCCCGGTTTGGGTTAAAATAGATTGCGTCTTTTAAAGATTTACTTGCTTTAAATCTTTCCTTCTATAAAGTTTAATTTACCTTAAATTAAATGCATTATTGTTCTTTGAAGGAGAATACAGCGAGATAAGCGATTGTACGAAATCTATGAAATATTTTTCCTCCGTGCAGGTTGCATTGAAATTTGGGTTTTAACAAATGATTAATTGAATGCACTGTTTCGTAGAATTATTCCTGCAAAAGTCCTAAAATCTTTTGATCATTGATTTCTTCCCTTACAGTCCAATAGATTAAAAATATTTTTAAAATGAAAATGATGTTAAATTCAGCCTTTCTTTACATGCGAGAATAATATTAAAATATGGAGACCATTCACTACTAGAATGGTATTAGGCTATAATATAAGTAATTCATATAAATTTGAATTTTATAATATTTATAACTTAATTTTTGAAGCGCAATTTTTCTTTTTTTTCTCCCTATGGTATTGTTAAGAAAATCGACTGATATGTATATGATGCAAAAATTATAACAATTTGAATGACTGGCAATGGCGATTTATTCCATTTTAAAAAAACTCAAAATACTGGTATCAAAACATAATAGAAACGTTCATAAAATCAGCAATAAGCACAATAATAGAAAGCTATCCTCAATTTTAGAGTACAGATTTTCATTAGTATTTGCGTAGTTAAAGAGGAAGACAAATACGAGAAGTTACAATACCACGAAATTTATAAGCAAGATAAATAACTCATTTATATTTTTAAAGTACCATGATGCATTCTAACTGATCAGCATTATCTTTGAAATTCTGAAAATAAAAACCTGGACACTTGTAGTATTTACGCCTTTTCATGTTTTGTTCTAAGTAGGGATAATTTTTTATAATAAAATATATGAGAAAGCTTAGGAGATGATTTTTCTCTTTAGTTTTAATATCATGAAAATAAGATGAAACAATAAGAAACAGAAGATATATCTCCTCTATCTTTCTATGAAGTCCTATAAGTGATATCAAATGTTATCGATAAGGAGATAAAAGATAATTTAAAATAACTGATAAGATTAAGCTAAAAATTACTTCATTTTTTAATCACTTTTTTTAAATGACGGAAAATAATCTAATTATCTTATAATGTTTTTCTTCTTAATCCTAGTATTTCGTCATATGTGTAATGATTAATTTTTCGATTATGAGAAGAGTACTTCTAGAACGGGAAGATTTCGTTAATTCTCAGGGTTTGTTGTGCATTAGTGTAATTGCATCTATATTTCTGTGATTAAGTCGACCTTATAAAGTTTCTCCATATATTTTCATCTAATTGTAATCTGAAAGTAAGGCCGCAGATAAATTTGCTAGTATGCATATTAAGCGTTGAATGACATTTATATATTTTATTTGAATATATTTATATTGCACCTTGAGGGAGGAAATCAAGCTTTTCAATCTGCTTTAGATGGAAAAAAAAGAATACTTCGTATTACTCAATACTCAAAAAATTTCATTATTTATCAAGAATTAGAATATCTTCTTTAAATACTACTTCTTAAGACTACACACTATTCGAAAAATAATAAAAATATAGATAAAAGTTTATTGAATCATAAATTAAGTTTATCTAAATATGCCAGTAAAATTTTAGAGCTGTAGCCTTACTTTTATTAAGTTATTGAAGAAATCCTGACGCATGAAAGAGAGTAAACATTGATGACAGGTCTACTTTTGAGATTCAAATACTGGTAAAGGAAGCTCAATTTGCAAAAAAAAAAAAATACTGCCAATTTACCAAAGGCTTGCATCAAATGAGCTCTTAAAGTGATGTATTATTTGCATGATTTTTTACTCCAACGAGACTCAAGTGTCATTTGAAATAAAGGCTTAACAGTTACAACCGCAGACTAATAGAAACAGCAAGTTGTTATGATACATATAAATGGTATATGATTATATAAATATGAATATATTAAGGTGTTATGAATATATAAATATAAATCAACGCTTAATTTGCTAGTATGCATATAAAGCGTTGAATTATATTTATATATTTTATTATATCTATATATTTTATTAAGATTTGGGAAGTTTTGATCTTTCGTTAGTTTTTCTTTATATATTCAATATAGAAATATAATCTTTTGTTTCAATAATTTTTTACATTTTTCAACTTTAAAAAATGTTGAATAACTTGAATCATATTTTGTAAAATTTACAGGCAAATTGAATAGATTATGCATTATAATTTAGATAAATAAAAAATGTTAATGCATTTTTCTCCAGGTTTTTGTTTTTGCTTATATGCTACATTCCGAAAGCCCAAGTCTTTCTTTAAAATGTATCTAGGGGTGTAAACTTTTTTGCGAATGCTCAGAAATATATGTTTTATAAAATTTAGTATGGAATTAGATTTAAGGAGTGTGGTAATTTTTTTAAAGATGCCAGATGTCAGAATTTCTGCAATTTCAGTGTTTTTGTTCTTTTATAATAAAAAAATTATAAAAAAGTTAAATACTGTTGGCAAAAGGAAATCCATACTAAATTTTATGTTGCATATTAATAGCTATTCGTGAAAAATTTAGGGAAAAATCTTCAAATTTAAAAAGCTTTAAGATTTTATAAATCTTAATTTTTTAGAAAAAATTAAGAGGAGAATTATGGAGTACTATTTTCTATAAAAATAGAATATAATTTTAAACATTAAAATTTTCAAGAAAGTGATATAGTATTTTTTCTTGAATTTAAAATTTATTTAAATTTGCTTTCCATTAATTAAAAAGTGTTATTTAAATAAAGTTTATTTCTTGGACGTGTATTTACACTAAATACAAAGTTTATCATTCATAGAACATATCAGACGATCCTATTAACTTATTAATAAAAGATAGCGACTGGTCGGTAAACATTATGTACTGAAAATGAACTTTATTTAAACAAAAAGCCTTTATATACTAAAAAAATCATTTTATTAATTTCATGCATAATAACGAGTTCTTTTTTACCTGTATTAGTCACCATTATTTGGTGTTTAAAATCTTCTTCTGATAGAATAGATCCTATTACCATCAATATTGCACGTGGTGTTTTCAAAAAAAAAAAAAAAAAAAACAGAAAATCTCTGTTAGATATTCTTTAATGGTTTGAGACTGCCATTTCCATGTATAGGATCAAACGATTATTCCAGGGAAGTCTTAACGATACGAAGGTTCCATTCAAAGTCCTGACTGGTCGTAATACTCTTAGAAAACCCATATTGTTTAGTCCAGTGGAAAAAAGATATAAGCTACAACAAATTTTATGCTATTACTTACGTGAAATTTCATCAGGTAGGTGCTTCTTAAGGCATTTAATTTTAGAGTAAATAAAAACTACTGAAATTAAGTCACTGTTTTAAGACATCTTCAGACTTTGAATTATACATAATTTGTTCATTGCTATTTGGTTACTGGTTGTTGCGGAAAATATTGTAAAATAAATAAATTAATGAATTAAAGTATCATGAAGTGATATATCATATTCATCAGAAATTAAAAATAAATAAACTTGCTTCAAAAATTATAAATAAAAGAATTTTAATTTCCGTAGTTATGGCTTTTTGATCAATGTATTGAATTAGATACGCTAGGCAAAGTTGGATTATTTTACATTATTTACTACTTCATTTAAAAAATTCAAGTATCATATATTGGCACTCAGTGTCCAATAATAAAGCAATATATGGAAAGTCTATTTTAGAAATAAATTTACTTAAATTATATATTGCGATTGAAAAACTTTTTTTTGAATTAAATTTGCAAACTTTAATTATTTCCAAATAAATCATGCAGAGGAACCATGCTGTATGTCAAATTTTAGTTTTGAAGACAATTTTTCTCAAGATATATGGGCATAAAAAATGAAATAATATAAGATGTATCAGCATTTTATTATTAGAAAAAAATTATTATTATATATTATTATTATTATTCAAGATAAAGATATTATTTTTCAAGATTAAATTAAAGTATCATGAAGTGATGTAATGTATCATATTCATCAGAACTTTAAAAAAATTACACTAAATTTAGTTTACTTTAAACATTATTCGCTATTTTAAAAATCAGAATGTTATCTTAATTCTAATTACAAAATTGTGTCTTTGAAGTACATTTTACATCCGGTTTTTAATTTATTCTCAAATCAAAAAATTAACTTTAAAGAAATAGTGAACATGAAATAAACACTTTGCCGAAACTATTGTTAGAGTAATCTAAGAGTAACTTGAAAGAGAAGAAGTTAAAAAACTTTTGTCACATAAAACAAGAGTTTAGTCTTTCCTGTCTTCAATGTTTTAGGTTAAGCTCTTTTGAATGCTTATCAAGCTCTGACACAAAAAGTTCTAAAGCTATCAAACTTTCAAATTACTTTTGAAACGAATTATTTCGATAACTTCAAGAAGATTTCAACTGTATCCAATCATTCTAAACTTGGATTTCTTTCTGTTTTGCTTTTTAACTTCTTGTCTTGTCTTGTATTTGGTTCAAGTAAGTTTGCTTTAAAACATTTGGATGTATTTTCTGCATCCAAAATCAAATTGAAAAGCTTTATCTTGTAGCGAAAGTCAAAAGAAGAATGGTTATTTTGAATAAAAGTAAATCTATTCGTTGGTATTTATTTAGACGAAGTGGCTCTTCTGAATTGCAAAGGGGTTTAATATAAAAACTTTATGATTTGAATTTTCTTTTTCGCTAACCCAAAATGTAAAAGCATATAGATTTATGTTTATTCCTTCACTCAGTTTAAACGTTTTGTTTGATCTAGATTTAGAATAAATAAATTGAATTATATTTGATTTATTTTTAAAAATATACTACTTATTTATTTAAATAAATTAATATCATTGGAATTAATTTTTATTAGGAATTCAATATATTTTCATTAACAATTACGTTTTTTCATTTTCAAAAAAATTATTTCGAAACATCTTAAAAATTAATAGTTGTAATAAATATTTTATATTAAAAATTTAAAATTAATTAGCTTATTTATAGTAATTATAAATTATATAGCAAATATAAATTAATTTTATAGCAATTTAAAATTAATTATATAATTTATAGTCCTAAATCTAAACCCCAAATCTTGCTTAATATTAGAGACCTACTATGAAAATTTGCAAAGAAGGCTCTAGCGTTAAGCAATGAAATCTATTTTTCCTGAAAAGTGTTACAATAATTTTACAAAAATATTTGAGAATGTCCTCATAAATATATTATTCGTAAACTATTTCTTTATTATAGTAATAATCTGCTCTCTTATTTTTTTCAGAAACATGTTTTCAAATTAATTTATCTTTCATAAAAAAACAATAATAATATTTTCAAAATTTCGATATCGTTCTATTCATCTATTGTTTCATAAATTATATGCATTTCATTAACTAATTTGAAATAAATTTGCTTCATGCATATCTGAATTTCTTGAATAAGAAATTATGAATGAAATTATAATAAAATGTTTTATATAGCCATCACGATAAGCGGTATAGTGAAATATCGGTAGACATTAAGGTAACTAAACAGAAAGAATAGGATTTAATTTTTTATGATAAAAGTTGCATTGACCTTTCACATACTATAAAATTATCACCAATTTTTTAATTGGAGGCGCTATCTTTTATTACTAATGATTAACTAAAATTCGTAAGGATTTTATATCTTACAAATGTTAAAAGTCAATGATAATGCTGTGAAAAACTTTCTTCTTATCCTAGTTCTCGAAATATTTATCCTGAAGTAGCTAATAGTTTACTATACAAAATGTTTATGTCCTTCCTCAAACATTACACATACATTGAAAGGCAAATAAAAAAATATAGTACTTAATAGTTTAAATTCAGTTTGAATAAAAACATAATTACAGGGCGAGGATATTGATATGAATAAATGTTTTAATCATCGAGCGTATTAATCATTATTTAAGAAAGATGGGAGTAATGATTACAGGAATTACAGAAATATTTGCATATTTTAATAAATAAAATAAATATGTATATAAAAAGGTAAAACAAGATTAAAAAATGTATATCATACTCTGGAATTAAATAAATTGACATTTAAACAAATCACAATTAGTATGATGTATATATAAGAAAATTTTCATGGAATTAGGAAAACAGTTCATTTTCTTCTTTTATATATTTGAAAAGGAGCTTTAAAAATATATTCACAAATTTTAAATATAAACGTAATAATCAGCAAAACTTAGATCAATTTCAATTTCCTTTCAAATTTTATATAAGTATAGTAATGGTATTGCCAAAAGTAAATGAGAATTTGAATATTCTCAGTTAATTTCTCAGCTATCAAAGTTTTACTGACACATTAATCGCCGTGGATGAGTTAGATAAAAACTCCAATGAAATACAAATATTGATTATTTTGGCTGTTGGCCTTTTTTACAAAATAAAAATGAAAAAAGTAATTCTTCAGATATGTACTTAGAAAGTTCAACCTTTCTAAACTGGCATAAGAGACAAAGTAAACCTGTAACTCGAAGTATCTGAAAATGAGGTATCTCGTCGATAGCATTGTAAGTGTTAAATAAAACTTCGTGATATTTTTTTTTATTAAGTATTATTACTTATCATATACATTTTGAAGTCGCAAATTCCTATGAGAATTATAATAAATATCACTGAAAGTTTTCATGGAAAAAAAGACTTTTCAAAATTCTATAAAAAGAACTTTTAAATAAACATAACCTTTCTTTAAAATGAAATAATTTGATCTATTATTATCTGCGAAGCCGGCATAAATAAATTATTTCTTTTAAAACTCATAATAATTATTTACATGCTAGAAATTCTATCTTTATTATGCACAGATAATTTTAAAAGTATGTATCTAGCCATTTTTATTATAAACAAGTAATTTTAATTATTTAAAAAAAATAAAGTCAATTTCTATTGGGTTAACAAAGAGCATTTTTATTTTAGTTACTTTTTATCAAATAATTATAATTAAGATAAATAAGTAAAAATTATCAACAAATTTTTGATTTTCAGAATTGAGCTCGCATTCTTCACCTTCAAGTGAAAAGTATAGAAATCCTTGCATTTTGCCGATTAAACTATAGCCAGTTGATATCCATTATCATTGCAAACTGCTAAAATGTTTAAAGTATTAAAAATTAATTTATTCATATTTGAAAAAAAAAAAACTGTATTAACATCAAGTGCCATCCACCACAAGTTTAAAAAATGTATTTGAGTCTGAGTGGATGAATAAAGAGTATTTTATTAACGATTAAAAGTGTGTGTGTGTGTGCGCGTGTGTGTGTGCGTGTGCGTGTGCGTGTGTGTACAGAAAGAGAGAGAGCGTGAATTAATAGTAGAACTGAAAATTAAGACCGTCGCCACTCATTGGAAAATTGATATGATAAGATCCCCCGATATTTTCTAACAAAATAAAAAAATGATGATCAATTAGATGCTGAAGCGCGCACACACTCAGACAAAATCAATTCATTTCCAGTCTCTCTTCCTACTCTAAACAAAACAGCCTCCTTACCATGAATACAATAAAAGAAGACAGAATATTTAGCTTAATTGAACTAATTAGAAAACATTAAAAAATTATGAAGCAAGAAAAAAGGTTGAAAGAAACTATCTGGTAAATAAAAAAAGAAAAGGCTATTTTCGATTTTCTATGTACTAAACAATCGAAACTCCGACGTTAGAGGATCTTATACTGATTATTAAATTAGTTCGCTTTTAGAATTACAATTTTCTAGTAGCCTTGAAGTAATAACAAAACTTTCAAAATTTTCAGTTGATCGTAAGAAAATAATTGATACTCGTTTTCTGTTATCAATTACAATAACGAGCCTCATTTAAATATATTTTTCAGAATAATAGAAATATATTTGAACCTGTAATAATAATATCGGTATAAATTTTATAAGTGCCTGCTAATTAACGAATAAGTAAAATGAGAAAGTAAAAATCCGAAACGATTTGTTTTTTTAAGTTCGTTTAAAATAAAGAATCATTTTTTTTTACAATGAATGAGTAGTCTAATATTTCATCACAATATCGTTAAGTACTGCTTAACATGTCTAAAAACTTGATAACATACAACGTAGATTTATTTCATAATACAGGCAATAAAAATACTGTCAAGACATACACGAAGTAAAGCACAAAAAAAGGACAAATTTGGAAATTTGGTACAGAAATCTTGAACTCCAAGAACACTAAAAATTTAGATTTCATCTGTTTATCAAAATCCAGAGAGAGAATTGGAAGATGTAGAAGCGCCTCGCCTTCTATAGTCTCTCTGAAAAGTTATAGAATTTTCTAGAAGAATCTATGAGTAACGTCTCTTAATGTAAATATCGCCATGACTTTTCTTTGTTAAGAAACACCCTTTATCTTAGCCAAAGTCATGAAATTCTTTATCATAAGCTTGCCAAAATGGCTCATTGATTCGTATCCAATCAAAATACATGAAGAAAGTGTTCTGAGTGGATATGGATCAGTGAGCAAAAGAAATTTTGTAAAAATATGACAATCATTTAATGTCGGGGTATTGTGCCATGGCTGGCAACTGAATTGAAGCTTGTCAGCGGAATTCATAAAAATAATTCTGCATCTCTCATGCCCTCCTTTGTAAAGTTCCAAATTGGGAACTTTTCAAATGGGAATCATTCGAACCTTTATGTTGGACTTATATTCAGAGATTATTTGAGTCTTATTGAAATTTAAAAACAATAATTATCTTTTTATTGATAGTATATAAAGCAGGTTGCTTTCTTTGAAATTTTCTAATTTCTAAATTAGATTTGTGTTAACGACATTCGTTTTATTTATTTTATGCGCAAAGTTATTTCGAATTCATGATAGATTTATCAAAGACATTTTATTTAAAAAATTATTACTTATTTTTCCAAAATAAAATAATATGAAATTAATAATTTTTGAATCACAATATTCTAACAAGTTCCTTTAAAACAAATTGCCTCATCTTTTCACTCATACAAAAAATCACTGCTTGGTATCCGTTTGGAGAATTACACTTTACTTCCTGATAAAATTCAATAAAATTTCTGGAGGAAGAAAGTATTTACTTTTCTATAAAAATATTTCCAAATCTAAAGAAAAAATTTCAACGAAGCTTTATGATTTTTATTTAATAAGAAATGATGTTTTTCTGTAAAATGAAATCAGATGGAAACTCACCGTTGAATATTTTGCTTGAGTTATCACCTCTTATATTATTAAAAAAATAATCAAAAGTCACCATCAAAATCCTCATTTCCTCCAATATCATTTTACAAAATACCTTAAGGAAAAAAAATCTTCAAATTTAATTAAATTTTTAATGAATTTTGGTCCATATTAATTTCAATCCATATTCATTTTCACTTTATGTTCCATTAAACAGAATTTCCATTCACGAAAATATTGAATTAAGAAAGTGATTATTTGCTAAGAAAATATTGAGAGATTTTTAAGCAATAAGAAAACTGGTAAGAAGATTTCCCAGCTGACAAATGTAAAAAAGAAATAATATATCGGTTCATATTTAGTTTCCAATGTGTACATTTTAGAAAGGTAAAGTTCATGTCAAAATAAAAATCGGCAATTAATCAAAACATACTATCATCTCTAGAATTACATTTACGCAATTAAATAAATTAAAACAACAAATGATTTAAAACATTTTACTGAATAATTAAAAATCTGTTTTGATCAAATTACTGAGTTTCTACAAACTATTAATTATATCTATCTACATATCCATATTATTTCATTGCTGGAATAATAATTTAAAATAGGTCAAATTTGATTCTTTTAATTCAATTTTAATATTTTACAAAATTTTGTAACTCTTTTGCATCTATCATTTAGCATGTTGCATATGTTTAAATTGCTTTCAATATCGAATAATACATCTTCAATACAATTTTTATTGGCATTACTTTTTTTCATCGGACAGGAATCTAAAGTTTTAATAATTCGAGAATAGAAGCTAGAAAAATTATCTACTTTAATTATTTTATGCCATATTTAGCAAAATTAGTGTGAATCCAAATAATTGTACAAATATATTATTAACCGTGTTCCATTAATGAACAATGATTACAGTTCACTCTTAGCATGCAATTTTTTCCAACATCAGAAAATGAAGATTATATTTTGGAAAAATTTTAAACAATTACATAGTCACTTGATGCATAGTTATTTTTAAAATAAATACCAAACAGAAATATCAATTTCCATGCATTTAAGTCATGGCGTATCCAAATTATGGCGTTTACATGCCGATGAATGTACATATTGGCAGATGTTAAGAGCATGAATGGTTTTAAAGGCATTACGTATCTGCACTTAGATATTAAATCTCTATATGATATTTTATCTATCTAGTTCTATTGGTTTTGTAATTATTCTGTGAAATTGTATTTGGTTATCTGGGATGATCATATTTTCTGTGAATGGATTTTCTTCAAAATTTGATAGAAATCTGCAAGTTTCGTACAAGTGTCATAAAAAATTTTAGTACGTTTTGTTCAAAACATTCTTCGTGTTCAGAGAATGGACAAAATTCCAAAGATGTGCTTTTTGGTCATAAGAAAGTCGTTCAGGTTTTTCAGGAGTTAACCCACTCAGGTTCAAACTATTTATATTTTTTTTTGACTGTGAAAAGAAATTTCGCGATAGTAACATCTTGTATTTCTACATTACGTTTGAAGGTCAAAGGTCAAATAATTATATGATTAGTTTCACAGATTTAATTACTTTAAGGATTTTGAAAAATAAATTTTCGTTTTCATGATTTTTATTACTTCATGCCAAACATAAATAATAAATTTCTATGGCATTCTCAAGTATATTTTTACAAAAAAAATATTCAAGAAATATATCAAAGATTAAATTTCTCTATTTTAGAGAAATCTAAAATTTTAGTATTTGGTACATGAGATCAAAAATCTGACAGGATAATTTTAATTTTCATGCAAAAAATATCTCTAAAAGTTTGCCAAGGTAAAGTGAATTTGTTATCTCTCGAGTATTATCTCTCTCGACGAAAAAACTTTAATTTTGTCTTCAGAATAAAACAATGACAATAACTAGATCTGCTCTATAGTAAAAACGTTTTGAGAGAAAAAAAAAAGTAATTTTCTTTCAAACAATATAAAACAAACACTATTTGTTTCGAAAATTTTGAAAAATAAAGTATTAAATTCAGATATGGTAAAGTTAATTATGAAAATAGCCTTTTCACAGTTTTTTCGCAACAGTTTTGCAATTTAGCCCAACTTCCCTATTTGTACTTTGCTTCCACAAGGAATTCGTTCTTTAAATACGTGAAAAAAATATGATCACTCGAATAAATTTGGACATTATGTTTCTCATGAAGCAAACAATTTTTAAAAAATTATTCAGAAACGTAAGTTTATGTTTACTTTTAAATTATAGCCATCAAAGATAATAATGTTATGAGGCTCTGTGAACATATAATTTACAGCAGTCTCATTGAAACAACGTATAAATGGAAAATACCAATAACATTTTTAAAATATCACGTAGATCCATTTGAAATTTTTACTGTTGGATAAATCAATAAGAAATGTTACCAAACGTGCTAAGATGTAGTAGTAGTTTTTAAATGATTTCTCATTCAACCTGTATAAAAAAGATATGCCCTTACATTACCTATGCATACGTGCAAAAGATATGTTCTTATTTTTAAATATATAAAAGCTTTGAAACTGTTATTTAAGACGAATAGGAAATGCCACCACATATAAGATATAGTGAAATGAAAAAAAAAATACTGAACATGAATATTAACTGTACAATATAAGAACCAGCACAACTGAATTTATTTTATGAAGAATTGTATTAATGCATTTATTTTATGAAGATTTATTGAATTAATTGAAGTATTATTTTAATGTAATACATGATTTAAGTACAAATGCTCGTAAATAAAAAGAAATATATGTACCTGAAAAGTCATTGAAACGTTCGTTAATTTCGAAAAAGCATATAAAAAAACGTCGATGGTAAATTTAAAACTCTCTTTCAAATAATAATTATCTATTCTTTCTCAGAATTTTTATTTTTAAAAGTATACTTTATGATTATGAAAACTATATAATAGCAAAAAACCAGCATTACTCTTGACGAAATATAATAAGCTTACAATATTTCTAAAGTTACTGAACACAAAATAAACCCTTATACTCTCTCACTTACAAAAATGTATCTTATTCTTTTTCGGAGAGTAAAGGATTAAAAACTACCAAAACTTGTAAATTCTATCTAATCATAAGAAAAATTTAAGACATAACTTTAAATTAAGAACTATCTAGCTCATTTCACCCAAAACTTTATTCCAAATGCATTTACACAAATGATGCTGCAGCCTTAATTAAAAGCTGTTTATGTAATATAAGAAATATCAAAATGGATAATTTTTGTTTCAGAGTATAACTGAAAGAATTCTGAAACTATCTACTTGTTCAACACGTAAATTTCATTTCAAATTAGGACGACTCTTGCTTTTAAAATTTATTTGCATCAAAAATAAACAATTTTATAAAATAAAGACCAAATGCTGACGCAGTAAAAAAAATCCCTTACCGTATGTTTAAGACTTGAAATCAGTTTGGCTAATCGATTAATCAATTCATTATTTAATTTTAGTAATTTTACTTGTATACGACATGCCACACTATTTTAAAACTCCAATTTTGTAAAACATTGACTAAAATTTAATACATATTTGAAAATAAAAAAATAAAAGATATCGTTTTTCAGAATTGCCTGTTTACGTTCATTTATTAGACAATATGGGATCTGGTAAAGTCCCTTTATGATCCCTCGTACCACCTATAATCTCATTACATCAGTTCAACATTCCTTACTTTGATACCATTTTTAAAAAGCTAGCTGAGAGGAAATATAACAAGATTAGAAAGATAATCGATTTAGCATCAGCAAATGGCAAATAGCAAATCACATTTAAGTACCGAAAGACAGAATTTTTAAATCATTTAAGCCTGGCAAAAACTGTTTTGGAGAACAAATTAGCCTTTTGTCTCTCTTTTGCGATGGAAATAATTCAAGGATCGATTTTTTTTAATCTGACATGGAATCATTTCATGTATTTGAAGCAAAGGTCAAGATATTAAATAGATGCATATTTCTAAGTAATTATTTTTCTTTTTAACATTTAGATAAAGATAGGAAGAAATTTGTCATACTATTTTTAAACTCCAATTTTCCATTTATGACAGAGTGCCACTAGAAATTTAATCTTTCAATCAATTATTTTACCTTTCAATCATGTAAACAGCCTTTTTTTTAATCATAGCGTGTTAAAATAATTTTAGAATTGGGACTGACAAGAGAAAATTTATTCATTTAGCCTGTTGGATAAATTTAATTTGATTAATTAATAATAAAATAATAAATCAAGACGCATCATTTTGAGTGAGATAAGGAAATGGAGCATTTAATTTTTTTATCTGATTGTACTCTTTGTATGAATTTGGAAAAAAAAATGTCAGGACTTATGCAAACTTACATCACTTCTTACAAAAATTGATGAATTAAGTGTGAAGCATACTTCCCATGACACTAGAAAGGATTAAACTGGTGTAGGATTATAAATTCTTATCACCCTCAAATTTTTATTAAGAGAGTTTCTAATGTATTTTGGATAAAGTGATTTTTCAAGATCTCACTATTTATAAATATAATTCAAACAAATTATTTTACACAACAAAATATCCTATATCACCAGTTAATTGTTATTCATCTTACTTCAACTTGATAATCTATAGTTAATTAATTGCCATGTTAAAAATGAAATAAAAATGTGTGAACAAAGAAAACTATTTGTTTAGATTTCGGAAGAACGTTTTATCTTATTTTCTTTCATGAAAATGCAAAGTAAAAGTTCAAAAATATTGTGTCCCTTACAGCGCCAAGGATGCCAAGTCGCCAATAAAAATGTCACTAAATAGATATGTCATAAAATTCAAGATCTCTAATATTTTATTGACTTTTTTATAGTAATTAAATAAATTTAAGCCTCAAGTGTTTATTTGTAAGTATACTTTGTTGCCTGTGAAATAATCATAGAACCTGACATTCTACTTAAAAACAATAATATATCAATTAAAATCGAAAACTTACTTATTTAAGATGCAAAATACAGATAAAAATTAAATAATAAACATATAAATAAAAATGAGTTGCGTTCCGTTTTGAATTATAGAACAAAGTTAATCATCCTATGATTTACAATACAATATTTTTGCTGCATTTTAACTGTATTCGTTAGAGCACTCAACTATAGAATACTAACAGATACAGGATACTTATGGATGAAATATTCGAAATGTAAAAATTCGGTAAGCATAAATATATATAAATATAAATATATAAAAATATATAAAACTTAAATATTCATTCAATAAATAAATAATAATGAATTCATTTTATATTACTCTTAAATATTGTTTTACTATCTCGAATTTTTAAATTAATCCTTAATTTTGAAGTGTGACCACAAACAATTATAATCTAAACAATAAAAATCCGAGTTGTTTTAAATCATTTGATTTTTCTACACAGAAAACACGGTTGATACTTTAAATTTCAACATTGATATCTAAGTAAAAGAATCGAAAGATTTTCAAATTATAGTATAAATTGCACTTATATAATTATTTTTTGCTTTTTACAACACTCATTTTTTGATGTTCCTAAATGCATGAATAAGACTCAGATTTTTAACTGAAAAGGTAAACAATCTTATAAAGAACCCTAATAAATCATTCGAAATTTTGTCAAAAATGGATTATGTTTTCTTTTATTAATTTAATACTAAATATGAGCAATGAAGAAGAAAAAAAATACCTTTATTTGTGCTCAACATAAAATCACTCTTTGACATCTCCTGGTTCCATTCGGTTTTAGTGTCGACGTTTTGAGCAAGAACGCAGGGCATTCCGAACTTCACTGTAACAGAACGCACCAGGAAAGTTTTTAGGCACTATATAGTCAAGCTAGTTTGTGGAAATAATTTGTCGTTTCTGCTTATTAATATCACATTCTTTGCCAATAAATAAGATGAAAAATTAATCAGGATAGAAAACTGCCTCTCTATCAGTACACAGTCAATCAAAAAGCAGGCTGCTGTTAAGAATGTACTGTTATTGGAATTCTATATTGCATAACTGTGACGTTGAACATACATCCAACATCAACAAGTCCAATGACTGTTTATCCTAGTCAACAAAATTTGAACCAAAAAGAACTCTTTGCCCTTACTACCAAGTTTGCAGGAATATTTGTGTGAAACTTGAAGAGTATGGGAGGCCACTGTATTGGTTTTAATTTTGCTTGTTCTCCATCCACAATTTTATTTTCTTCTCTATTTTTTTTAAAAAAAATTGATGATGAGTAACAATCTTAAAAATTTAATAATATGTTGTGTCTTTTGATTCTCAGCATTCCTCGCTTCCATACAGGAATTTTAAAATCACAAACAACTTAACATCAAATTTAATCGTTCTGATTGCCAAAAAAGTATATAGGTAATAAGTTGAAAAATATAAGGCAAAAATACGAAAAAACAACTCCCAGAAATTAAAATTCAATAGTAAAACTGAGTTTTAAGTACCTTTAATTAAGATTACATTAGTTAATATCATTGATTAAGATTAATGTTTCACAGAAGTTAGTAGATATAATTAAGCTAGGGTGGCTTCAAATATTCCAGTCCTTAAAAAGGACGTAAGGACGATACTGCATAATTGGATTAATCTACCACCCACCCAGCCCCAAAAATTCCTCACTATGGTAAGCAGGTTCAAAAAATTAAAAAAAAACTCTTATGGTTTGTTTTTACAAAATTATCTATTTTACGTAGATGTTAAATAACAGCTACCAAATACAAACGATATTACGAGATTTTTTATATAAAATTAACTGAATATCGAATGAGAGAAGTTGTAATTTTTCATTAATTATCAATTTCCTAGTTAAATTTGAAATGTCAAACATATTAAAGTAATAAAATGCACCCAGATTACATTCGAAAAATGGAAGCAATTTCGAAAAGAAAATAAATGACAAACTTCATTTGGAAAATATTAACTACATTGGTTAGTAAAAATTTCGAACAAAAATATGAAATCAAGGATTTTATTAGTTAATAATGTTTTTTGTTCGATAAAAAAGTTAACTTCCTTTTATTGAATGTATTGAATTATTTTTTT
>JAPMOQ010052683.1:1636266-1673585 GCA_026543055.1 Argiope trifasciata | reverse complement strand
GCTAAAATTCTTTCAATGTTACAAAATTCGTAACAATGTTAGATAAAATTCTATTAGCAGTCATTTGTCAAATAGAATCTATTCGTTAGTTTAGAATAACACATTTCAAAGCAAAAGTAGACCAAACACATTTTATTTTCAGTTAAAATAAATACTATCTAGTTTTAAATCATATCAATGAAATGAAAAAAAAAAACATTTTTTGAGCTAAGAAATGCATTTAAAGGCTCAATAAACTGGAAAATAGTTTGCGCATTTAGAGTTTCATATCAAAACTTGAAATTTTGAATTTATAAAAATAAAATATTTTTATATATGTTTTTACTTTAAAAAAATAAATTCCATACCTTTTACCAGTATCAAATGCTTTTCGATTAAATAAGTTAAATGTTATTACTCTTAAAATCATTTAAGCCTTTAATAAAATTCATTTGTGCAGTAATTTTTGGTCTCATTCATGGGATGGATTTTCTCCCATAATTAGATAAATAAGTACAGATTCCATTTATTTTGTAATCCAGTTTCAAACTCAATCTAATAACAAATATAGCAACTCTTTTTTTTCTATTTTAGATACAAATGATCCTTTAAGAATTGATTTTTAGTATCACCATTCTTCAAATCTGCTCTACTCATGAAGATTTTGCTTTCTATGATAAGTATAATTTCTTTAACTACTAAAAGGCTTCTTAACTTCAATTACTTTTCAGCCTAAGAACTATCAAAACAATAATCTAAAATTAAAATGATAGTTGAACTTCCTATAATTTATAATTCTCATTATATATAAGATTCCACCAGAGTAATTATTATTACCTACAGGTAGCTTCTAGATATGTTCTAAGAAAATGTAACAATCCCACTAAAAATTCTGAATAAAATACTCTCTAAGAGGTAGTTAGAGAAATATTTTAATCGGCCTTCAATATATTTTATCCTTTTTTCAAATCAGAAATATCCACATTATTGGCTTGGACACCAAATATTTCATTTCTTTTAATTTACTCATTTAACACCTTATTCTTTTGTGCTATTAGAATATGACCCCTAAATCCCAGTGAGTCTAGTAAATCCTACAGCAAAGCACAGAAAGAGAATATAAAGGTATTTGTCTGTTCAACATTATGAATGCATTGTTTATACGGAAAATAACAAGTGTATCCCTTCTGAAAGTAATAGATTGATGGTTAGAGCACGTTTCCGCCCTTTGTATCCTATAAATAGTTCAGGAAAATATTTTAATCTTCCTGTGATGCATTTTAACTTTTTTTTGAAAGTATTAATGTTAAGATTATTGTCTTGGGCGTTCAAAGCTTTGAAGCATCTTTGGAAAAGAATAATAGTTTTTTTTTCATTTAAAACTTCATCACCATATATCTTTGTGATATTAAAGGATGACCCCTAATTCCTATTGGGTCTGGAAAATCCTACAATGAGCCACAACGGAAGAGGGAGCAAGAACGATAATCGGGATATTTGTAGATCCCATCGATTATGTGCTGTTCAGACGAAAATAGACAAGTGTGTTCTGAAAGCAGTCGATTGTTGGCTTGAACACGTTTCTCCCCTTTAAATCCTATAAATATCCCAGGGAAATATTTTAATCTGCCTGTGAGGAATTTTACCCATTTTTCAAAGTTAAAATGACTGGATTATTGACTTCAACATATATTTAATAGAATCTCAGTTGCATTACTTCTATAAATGATGAAAATAAATATTTTTCTCGTGACTAAATATTAGATATATCAAACTTTCTTGAAAAGCAATAAGAGTCATTTTTTCCCTTTTCAAATCTAATACTCTTAGGGAATATCTTAATACGTCCATGTCTTTAATTTGAATTTTTCAGAGCTTAGAATTCTGAATTACTGACTTAAACATCCGTTTTCCAGAAATTTATTTACATTTCTATTTTGCTAAGAAAAGAATTAAGAATATTTCTTTTCAGTAAATGCTTTCTATTAAACATTCGTTATTGGTTTGTTTGCTTTGATCTTATATTTGAAGACAGGAGTATTTGCTAAGTTCTTTGGAGATGACATTGATCTTAATGGCTCCTCCCTGATTTCCGAAACAGTAAACGTATTTCTTAGAAGTGGATGTTACACAATCAGATTTTGAGTCATGTTGGAGATCTCAAATCGGTCAGTATTTCAAAGAAATTGCTAAAAGATAAGGAAATTAATTCTTGTTTTAATAAGATGGAAAAGATCACATTACTATTACGGCTGTGCTTTTGACAAATATTGCTCAGAAATTGCTAGACAAGTATGCGCTTGAACAGAGAACTACAAGCAGTAGTCAAGCAATTTGCTTTAGATTATTTTCCGAACCATATTCAAATTTGAGTAATCATTTTAGAAAATTACATTGTTCTTTTTTTATAAATTAGAGATAATTGAAATTTCTACGAAAGATGATAGCTGGTTTTTTATAAGAAGTAAATTGCTGGAGATATTTCCGAACAAAAGGGATTTTGTTTCATCTTGATATAAAAAATTCGTAAAAAACTTTTTTTAAAGTTGCCAATTTAATTTTTATGCATTTTATTGCCTTTTTAAGTATTTTTAAAAGCTTTCATGAGCTTTTTTCACAGCATATTTAATTTTTATAAGGAAATTCGGAATGTTTTCAATGTTGTTAAGAAATATTTTAAACTTTTAACTTTTTTTAATGCCGAAAGTACGTCAAAGTTTATTTGTTCCATGGTATGTCGGCTTCTGTTTAGTACATGGTTTTATTAAATTAAGACTGAGATCATTGGGAAGGTATTGTAATCGTTTAAGTTTAATTATTTTTATCTCAATATAAAGCTTAAACTGTAGTGAGATGACAAAATCAGAAAATGTATAGAACAGTGAAAAAAATAATGTCCCGATTCTGGATAAAATAATACAAGATACAAATGTATCTAAATTTAAAAATATTTCATTGAAAGTTTTAGCTAACAACAATCCTGGTTAATAAGGGTGGCTTTAGTAACTATGATTTTTCTTTAATCTGGTCTCGTTCATAAACAAATGTGGCTAATGTAATAAGAATTTTAGAATTATTGTGACATAGATTATCTCTAAATTTAAAAAATTCTAAATGAAATTTTTATTTAAATGTATGACAAATGTGACCATCCCCTAGCAATCAAGCGGTTTATTATAACAGTATATTCAACACCATCTTGTGGTAATCGGAGCGAATAAATTGCAGTTGTGATACGAAGCAATAAATATGTGCGCTTACTTCGCAAAGAAAAACTGTGTTAATGATTAGTTGACGATTTAAATATTGTCCTTCTAAGTTCTATTTGTGAAATGCTAAAAAAAATAATTAAATAATTTTAAATGATTTCATTCGGCTTATGAATGTTTTGTTCATGGAAGAGTTATTATTAGTAAGAGCCCATTTGGCCATTATTTAGATTTTATAAAGGAGCATTTTGTAAAGGAGCATCGTTAAATCTTATCATAGTTGAAGAGAGTTGAGAGTGCTCAAAGATCTTCGAGATTCTTTAACTATAGTGAACTGTATACGAAAACAATTTGTGGGGAAATATTTTTGTTCAAATAATGACTTTTTTAATGAAACTCTTTTATAACATTATAATCACTTTTGGTTCTCCATATTAATATTCTCATTTTGAAAAAAAAATATGTATAATAAATTGCATACGCTTTTTTTATCTATAATTATTACATATGCATGATGATCCAAAATATGTCTGCTCAATACAGATTATTTCATCTCAAATATGGTAAAACACTCGAAGACAGTAAATACTCTTACAAGGCTTTATTTAAAATATTCTCAGGCAGCCATGTATGAGATCAAACTACTTTTCCAGCCAAGTCGTAACGATTCAAATGTTACACTCAATACCCCAACCAGTCATAATGATGCCGGAAAACCGGAACTTAATTTGTTCCCTAGCTGACGAAGAGAGGTAGGCCGTTACAAATTTTGCATCATAATTTTACAGAAATTTCATTAAGTATATATCCTTTAAGGTGTTTAATTTAAGAGAAAATATCATCAAGAAAGACTGAAGTTTCATTTCAAGAATTTCGCATTTTCCATCTTATTTCTTTTTGGCAGTATATACTGAGATCGTAAGTTCTTGAAATATATGAAAAAATAAAAAATAATAAAAGTCAACGGATTAAGTGAATCTCTTTGGAATGCATTTTAAAGTTTATTGGAGTAATTTTTCACATAAAGATTGTTTTTTTCTTTCTTTTTTATGTTGAACTAAATCTTTTTTGTTACTTTTTTGTAGTTTTATACAATAACTTAGTAAAAAAGTGTGCACAATCAGATTCACATTCTAAAACTGAACTTCAATCAATATGCATTTTTCTTTGCTAAATTAAAATTTTTTTGTCAAAAACGTATAATGTAATTATTTAGGTTAGGATTCAACAGTAAAACGACCGGCTTTAATACTTGAGGAGTATCAGTAAAAAATATTGCGGAATATCTCTGACATCTATAGACAAGAAAAGTATTTTTTCATGCTCAAACATAGTAGTTTTAACATTTTAAAATTGAGACAACATGTTATATCAAAGGATGAATTAACTCGTTAAGTTTGAAAATGCGTGTTCGTTGAAAAAAACACGAGGGCAATTTTACGAGTCTGGAAACGAATGCTTAATGTAATACAGAAACGTTGTCATTCTAGTATAATATAGACACTAAAGCATTTTCGAAAAAGCATTAAATTATTTTTTTTCTTTTGAAAATTATTATATATCGGCATTTTTAGCAAAGAATGATCTTAATAGAAATGATCTCGAATTCATTTAAATTTTCATAGGCTTTGATAACACTAAGTTAAGTTAGAAATAAACTAAAGAAATAAAATCCTGAATGTAATGCAGTGTCTATATTTCTCTCTAAATACATATTTAACATGAATAATTGCCTTAAAGTTTTAGAGATGTGTAAACTGCTGTTTTTCTTCAAGTTAACGAAAATTAAGTGTTGATGATGAATATACATTTTTCGGATATCATTCAAGATTTTAAAATATGGATTAATAATAAAAATGCAAATCATTTGGTCCGTTATGATAAATACTTATTTCTTTGATATTTTTCGTTTGAGAAATAATATTCAAGAGTTAAAAATATGAAAAAATATATAATATATCGAATAATCAATTAATTAAAATTTTAATCAGACAAAAATAATAAAGATGCATGTAGATAAACCAACATTTAACAATTGTGTTTCATTATAATTACCAAGAAATCATCATTAAAAGTTCACAAATTGAATTCTTCATATTTCAAAACTAATAAACGTGGAAAATCGTTTGACTTTAAAAATTCAAATGCAATGAAATTTGAAGTCTGTAAATTCTAATTTCTTTATTGCATATACACAATCTAAAAGATATACAGATAATATTCCATATAAAGAGTGAAAGTTTATTTATTAAATAAGAAAAGTTATAGCATCAGTCGATCCCCCAACTGCGATTGAAACGCAACCCTAAAATGCTCCAGAAATCAAGTTTATACTTTGAGTTTTCCCGCCTTTAGATAAAATATTTGGAATCTGTGACAAGTTTTGATACAGAAACCTTCTTAACTTTTCCAAATTCTCCAACTTTAAGTTGAGCAGTTTAGAAGCGAATTATTCCAATAAATTCTAGAAGATTCCAATTGTATCCAATTCCTTTTTCTTGTTTAGTTTCCTTTCTCCGTATCTGGTCATGTAATTGGTTCAAGCAAATTTTTGAAGTTTGCTATTAGAATTGTTCTTTGCATCCGAAATCAAACTGAAATGCTTTATCTCGTAAAAGAAATCAAACTCGTTCGTTTCAAAATTCGTTGTTTCGAAAAGAAGTAAACTTAGCTGCATGTATTAGTTCAAAAGATACTTCACATTTAAAGTGGAGTTTAATTTAAGATGAGAATTTTATGGCCCCGAATTTTCTGGTTTGTTTCCTGAATTTCAAACTGCAAAAATAAAATTCCCCTTTTTCTTTTCCTTCTATTTTGTGTATTTTACTCTCTTTATATCATTCAGCAAATAAAACTTTTTTTCTTTAGGATTTCTTGATGTATTGATTTTAGCTCAAAGGAACTAATATAGCTGTAAAGTATTTAATTAATTAAATTATGTATATTTTTATAAGTAAAAGTTAAATAATAAAAATAATAATAAGCTAAAATGAAATCTGCGATAGCAAATTTCAGATTGTCATGTGAGAACATTAAAATTTTCAAGTCATTATTTTTCTTAATTAATTTAAGTCATCAACCAGTTTTAACCCGTTTTGAAACAATCGCAAGATTTCTCGATCGGTCTCTAGCCTTCTATGCACTGGTTATTTTTTAAACTTTAATTTTCAATTTTCCTATCTGGCAAACAAAGTTTTGAATTTCAACAAATTTTGAGATTTCTTTAAAAAAACAAAAAAAAAGTTTTTCTAAATATCAACGCATAAGCAATCTGATAGTCTTATGGTAATTTCAAACCGATTTAAGCTGGTTAATGACTTAATTAACACAATTTATAAAAATTCAGAAAATGAATAATTTGGAAATGAAATTGTAATTTTAGCTGGCAATAAATCACCAAATCTAACAACCTGCTGAATTATTTTCTAATAACTTTAAAAGAGTAAAATGGATACCTCAAAAGCGATATCGCCAATTTGTTGCCTGCGCATTTAGAAACTTTAATAATTTGTTGTCTGTGCATTTTAAGGCTTCAAAAACTTCAAGCCGAAACAACAACATGATCTGACATAATAATGGCTTTATATTTTTAATTAATTAAATAATTTAACAACGTAATTAAACAATTATAGCATTTAATGTATCTGAAAAATGTATCTAACTAATTTAATTTTTTTATCATTATGAAAAAAAATTTAAATGTGTATCTACATGTTTACCAAAACATTACGTCAATTGATATTAATAAAAGCAAATTCATTTTATTTTTGAAATGACTTTAAGAACAAGATAAAAGTAAAAAATGGAAAGACAATTGGTAAATGGAGAACCTGATTGATTATCTTAGAAAGAAGCATACATAAAATAAATTTAACCGAGAATTGGTTTCGGTATCCACATTTATTTCTAATTCAAAATTTAATTGATACATTTGACTTAAAAAAGTTTTTATAGCATTTTAGAGAACTGTAAAATGCATTTTTTTCTATATTAAAGTACAATAAACTTTGTGAATAAAACATATTTTGGAGTTAAATTCACAACTTAAAAATTTCAATTAATAAAGAGGTAACAATATAAATAGTTTGATTTTATATACGAAATGTTTATTTTTTAAATAAGCTCATTAAAATTGTTGTTATAGTAACAATATTACAGCAATAAAAATAAACATAAGACGATAGAAATAGAATATCAAATAAATTGAAATTTAATTGACTTACAAACTGAAATAATAAAAATAAATATACGTAGATTTATCTGCGATACTTCATTCCAGGCTTTTAGTATTTTTCAAACCATCTTTGAAACTGCCTATAGTAAATCTTCCATTTTAAATTCTCCAAGTAATAAACTATTGAAAAATTATGAGAATCTATAAATCCAATTAGAATGATATTTCGGCAGAGATAACCTGGTTGGTAGGGAGTTAAATTCGAATTCCTTTGTTTTGCGGTTGAAGACTCCTCGTACGCTTGGTGGTTAACGCTCATATAAATCTATCATGGTCACAAAATCCTCCATGTCGAGAGTAGTACAACTGGGAGTACTGGTTCATAGGTGATCGTTCTCTAATTCTGGTCTAAATTACGATCAGTGGATAAATGAATGAAATGCGTGAATGAAGTCTACCACGTAAAATGAGTCGTGGCGTGTAAGTAGCTACATCTTACTTTTGGTCCTAGTAGACACTACTGAAAAAACAAGAGGCATTCATTTGGTTTAAATTACTGACAGATAGATAACTGTCAGCGGGCTTGTAAAATGATTAAATTCATACACAATGATATTTGAAGTCGTCTCAAATTCTAATTCCTGTATTCTTGCCGTCCGTCAGATTTGACTGGATTATTTCTTGTATTTAATTCTAATTAAATCGTTTGTGACTGTTCCAAATTGATAGACGGTAAAATCATGCCGTTTAATTTTTTACTTAAAAAATATATACAGGACATTTACAGAAAGGGATCAGTCCCGTAATGTCATAACCCTATGAAAAACAAAAATGTCCATCTAATTGTCTTCTAAAATTCATGATATTGTAACTTAATTTTTTATCCCACATATAAACCAGGAAGATATTAAAAAATATTCTCCTTCCTTGTTTTCAAAAATGAAAAAAAAATCACACGATAAAATATTTTAATAAAAAAATTAAAATGGTTTAAATTCCCAGACAACAATGTAATCTACGTCTGGAAATTAAACAATTTCTACATTTCCAAAATTAAAGAATAAAATTATTGAAATGATGTGACTAAGACGTCAGTCTCAGCGATAAAAAATTAGTTTAAACTTCACTTTTGTGCAATAATATTTCCAAGAATTAGCACGGAAAAACAACAAATTCTGATTAATTTTTAAATAATTAAACTTTTAATTAAAAATTCCAAATGCTTACGCCTCTCTACCAAGATATATATTTCAAATTTGGTAACTACAGACTTAACTGCATAGCATGTAGAAGACAACATACACGAGCACACATTCATCTTTATTATTAGTCGAGATTTGTTTAATCCAGAAAATGGATACAAGAAAATAATCCATAGAGATTGTGGATTTTTCAATTTGAAGGAAAAACGATAATATCGTTTAATTTATTGACAACGTGTATGAAAAGAAGCTCGAACTCCTTCGATCAATAAAAATAAAGTTTGAGTCATTGTAATTTTTGTATTTTCGGGTTAAAATGTTTGGCTCCCTCGATAAATTTTAATACAAAAGTATTTTTAACCTGCACGGAATTGTCCAATAATATTTTAGAAGTAAATTATTCTGATAAATTCGTAAAGATTTCAATTGTATCCAATTATTCTTACCCTGATTCCCTTCTGGTTTAAATTCCTTATTTCCTTTCTAGTCTTGTAATTGGTTCAAGTAAATTTTATTCAAGATATTACAGGAAGTTTTTTTTGCATCGAAAATCAAATTGAAATGCTTTATCTTGTAGAGAAGATCGAATTGAAATTCGATATTTTGCAAAGGTGTAATTTCTAACTAATAGAAATTCTTTAGAATAAATATATTTATCTATGAAAATGGGGTACAAAGAGCTTTATGATATGGATTTTCAATTCACTTACCGGAAGAGTAATTCTTTTTCAAATTGTAGAAGCAGTTATTTTCTAGTCTTCGATTTTTATTCTCTGAAAAGAATTCCTTTAACTGAGGTTGAAGTTAGTTTAAGAAAAAATGTTTGATTTTTTTTAAAGTTTAATATATCAATTTTGAATTAATTTTAATAGATATGAAAAAAATACATTTAAACTGAATGGGATAAAACGATTATGAATATGATGGAATAAAAATTAATGTGAATAGATTGCTAATTCAATTGAACTATCTCTGATGACTGAATTCTGGGAATGCGGTGGCCTGATGCTAAAGTCTCGGGAAAGTTTCAGGTTTATGATCCGATTCCATCAAAAAATCACCATGCAAGCTAGTATAGTATATAGTAAATCCTCCAGCAGGTGTGGTGTAGAAGAATGAAAAGGGAGAACTGGCTCAGGTACTGTAAATGTCATCTAACTGGCATCCGGGTAGCGTCCTGGCATAAAGGTAGCGTGTCTTCCCCGTGATCTATCTTCCCGAGTTCGAGCCCCTGTTCTGGCGTGGTTGTTATTTTGTGTTCTATCTGTGAGGAGGGTAATGTGTCCCCCTAGTAAAAGGGGGTTGTGCAAGCGAACATGAAGTAGCTCAGTCGTACTCTTGATCCTAGTTGACGCTACTAAAAGAACAAGGGAATCTAAAAAAGGATTAAATCGCTGTCAGCTTTCTGTCAGTGGGCATGTAAAGTGCCGTAAGTAAGAAGTAAGTTATTCTTAAAATAGCTCTAGTATCACAATAAAACATAATATTAATGTAACTAAACTAAGGCAAGGGATTTGAAGTACTAAATACTACTAAAATAGTTTGTATATTAAAGAATTTTTTATGACTGACTTGAAATACAACTAATGTTAAATCATTACTCATCTAGAGGAAAAATTAAAAGTTATTCAATTTCTATCATACAAGGTGTTCAAATGAATTGTACGAAACGACACTATGGGTATAAATGAAGACTTTGTCGAAATCGTACACCATAGGCCTGAATATAATATTCCTATTGATCAATGAGACAAAGCATTCCTTGTTCCCAGAATTTCCTGTGGTCGTGACGAGATCCAGTCCTTCATCTGGTCCTTGAGTTCGCCGTCCAATTGACGCTTCTTGTAGAATTCCTCGTCCAAAAAAAGGACCATTAACTCCAATGTACAGTGAGACACTCCGAATACTACGCAGTTCATCAAGAACAGAAGATCGAAGCTACTCACGACGGACGTGATTCTGCTCCTCGATAACGGGTGTCCACACGTCTCCAAAGTCACACACGCGAAACTGGTCAAGTTCAAGTGGGAACAGCTCAATAATTCCCCTTACAGTTTGAACATGCCACTCTACGATTTTCATGCTTGGGTTCCCCTGAAAAAAACACCTGAAATGGAACCTCTTCAACTCGGCCGGCGAACTCTAGAAGGAAATTAAGGACCGGATCTCGTCACTGTCACAGAAATTCTGGAAATAAAGGAATCCTTAAATTCGTTAATAAATGGGAACTATGTGTGCAGGCCTTTGGTGCATACTTTGAATAAAGTCCTCATTTATACCCACAGTGTCGTTTCGTTCTTGTACAGTTGTACTAACACCCCTTGTACATAGTAATTGACTATGGGGTTAAAATGAACTGATTATGATGGTAACATTCAGAACGAAATGTCAATCTCAGTTATTCATCTGTTTCTAAGTAGAAAATAATTTTAAGAATACTGTGCTATATCAAGAAATACAATTTTATTATTCACTTTAAAATGTGCCCGAAAAACCCCCAAAAACCTATTAAACCCCAAAAGGAACAAGAACAAAAGAAATATGACTTGTAAAAGCTTTATAATTGTTCTTTGATATTAATTTAATTGATATTGTACAGTTTTTTCTCGTTCTCATAAATTTGGCAAATTATATACCGGGTGGCCAGAAATAAAACACCCCTACTCTGACCTCCCTGGATATCGAACTACTCAGTGTAAAGGCTTGAAAATTTGTGGACATACTATTCAAAAAATGGGGAAACGGATTTCACGAAAAAAAAATTTAGTTCCAGAAATCACCGATAGGTGGCGCTGTACCACTGGACGTATGCTGAAAAGACACAAAAACACGTTTTAAACACATTTTATTTGAAAGTACCAAGCATACATGAAACAAGGACGTTATCGATGCAGGGAATGCTGCTCAATATGGTTCCCTTCCTGAAGATGTAAAATGTGAAGTCTGTGGACAGCTTGTTCAACTGCGGATCGTAACTGGTCATCTGAGATGCTTCTCACATGCAGACTGATACTCTCTTTCAAATCTGCCAAGGTTATCAGACGTTCTCGATAAACAAGGTTTTTTAAGTGTCCCCAAAGCCAAAAATCACACGGATTAAGATCCGGTGAACGAGATGGCCAAGTTGTCGGAAACGCGCGACTGATTATTCTGTCAGTGGTGAAATGTTGGCGAAGAAACTGTTGCACAGGGAGTCCAATGTGTGGAGGTGCTCCATCTTGCATAAAAGTAATGGTGTCAAGGCATTGGCGCTGCTGCAAATGGGGTACAACAAATGTTTCGAGCATCCTTTTGTACCTGTTGGCCGTCACGGTACATGTCTCAAGGCCATTGGAAGTAACCTCTTCGAAAAAGAACGGTCCAAGGATGAATGTGGCTGTGAATCCACACCAGACTGTAACTTTCGGTGAGTGGAGTGGAATCTCTTGGAAGGTACGGGGGTTTGTCGTGTCCCATATGCGACAGTTATGGGTGTTCACTGTTCCACTGAGGTGGAAATGGGCCTCATCGCTCCACAGAATCTGCCACGGCCACGATGCATCCACTTCAACTCTAGCAAGAAATGTCAATGCAAAGGTCAGTCGCATCTCCCTGTCTGTGGCCAGCAATTGTTGATTAGGGCGGATTTTGTACGGGAAACAATGCACCATTTTTCTGAGTACGTTCCACACTGTGCTATAGGGAACACCCAAGTGTCGTGACACTGCACGTGCACTACTGCAGCCTAAAACATTATCCATTGACTGTTCAACAATACCGGTGGCAACATCTTCAACGACATCTGAACGAACCGGTTTGCGTCCTCGACCAGGCTGAACTCCAAGATGTCCAGTTTCCTCGAATCGAGCGATCATTCTCCTGAGAGCTTGTGGAAGCAATGGTCCCTTACGCAAATCCTTAAGTCGGCGAAACTCTCGAAGTGCTGCTGGAGCATTTCCTTTATTCTCGTAAAACAACTTCACAAGCAAAGCGCGTTCTGGCAGCGTGACAGCCATCACTAATAAGAATGACATTCCCCACCTTTTAACTTCTTTTATACCCAGAACATGGCTTCTAACCATGCTTTATGCAAATTTTTCTGGTTACAGTATGAAATTGCAGTTACAACGGGAGTTCTAGCTTCTTTACTATTTTTATTTTCCATAAGGGGCAGAAAAATTAAAAAGGAAGCATGGAAGCATTCCATTCCGCATAAACATTTTAATTTTTATTATTATTTGTGTCTTTTGATCATAGTTCCAGTTGTGCAGCGCCACCTATCGGTGATTTCAGGAACTAATTTTTTTTTCGTGAAATCCGTTTCCCCATATTTTGAATAGTATGTGTACAAAATTTTGAGCCTTTACACTGAGTAGTTCGATATCCATGGAGGTCAGAGTAGGGGTGTTTTATTTCTGGCCACCTTGTATAAAGCCACAATATTATATTTTAAATTAAATTTAAGTTGTTAGATTAATTAATTGTCATTTAAATCTTAACTTTTTGATTGGGCATCAAATGTATTAATCCGTAAAAATGATTCTTGTAAACTGTCATTAATGAACAAAAATTTTAAACATGAAAAACTCTTCAAAGCATTATATGTTCTATTATATATTTTCTTCCCTTTCTATTAAGATAATTAATCTTAATTAATCCAAAAGCTCTAGGAATTAAATATCATGTCTTGTTCAGCTCACTATCAGAGAACAGTGAAGGCATTTTTTTCCATTAAAAAAATAAAGACGAAACCCTGACATTAATCCTGGAAGGTCATTAATGTCATATCCAGCGAATGATTATCGCTTTTCCCAACCAACCGGAATTTTGATGAGTAAGTGCGGGGAGATAAATATTTGGATAAAGGTCGAAATTAGGATGAGAGGAATAACGCAAAATTTGCATCTATTAAATGCTGATAAGAGCGAATTTAAATTTCATGGAAGACAAAATTATGCTTAAGTAGGTTTTTTCCTACGCTGCTATTATTAATCGTCCACCGTGTGAGAATCATTAGTATTTAAAGTTTAATGTAGTAGAAATCTTTTCTTTTAAAAAAAGTTCATTTATAAATTCATTTTGTAATGGAGAAGTTTCATTTTTATTGTTGAACATTCTTAAATTAATTAATTTTGATATTTTATATCAGTTCGGGGACTATATTTAATTTAATATTGATTTCTTTACCAATATTTTATATTTAATTTATAATTTATAACAATCCAGGAATACGACATCATTTTTTTAATTTAATACCATTCAGCACATTTGCATAAAATTAAAATTAAATAAAGAGATTAACTAATAATTTATCATAAAAAATCCTATTGCATACATCATTTTTAATGTATATTATGCAAATAACATAAATGAATAAATTTCTAAAAATTGAATGGAAAAGCTGTGTTAAAAATAAAATTAAAATAAAATAAAATAAAAACACATAAATTAAATAAATTTTGGGGGCTTAAAATGAAACTATATTTAATAATTTAACTGCTTAATACTCCACTGACAACTGAATTCAATTTTTACTTTAAAAGGAAGGCATAGTTTTCAGAAATTATTACTTAACAATATTAATTAATATAGATTGCTTTTAATTTTATAAGAAAGGAAATGCATTTTTGAATTTACAACTGCTTTATTTCGAATTCTTTTATTTATAAATTCATTTGTATACACCAAATTTAAACAGTAAGTTTTAAGAATTTATCTTTTTCGGATTAATTAAAAATATACTTTAGTTATTAATTGAAAACGATTTTATACTCTTGTCGTCGGTAGGTTTCTTAGTCAATTGCTAATGCAGTTTGTCTGTGTCATTTCATCACCAGATAAGCGGAAACCTAATTTTAATTAAATGATTAAATTCTATTTTATCTTTCAGATTTCGATTGTTATTTCTATTGTTCTATTTTAAGATTTATAAAAAACACCGCACTGTTTTATTTTTTGTTGTACATCCCTAGATTATTTAAAATTTAATTTTTTTATACTTATGAAATGTGTTTTAATGAATGATTTTATTCACCAACATATTTAGGCACTTTTGTTGTTGTTCCTGATAGAACTTGTCATAGGCAAGCCAGCGGACAAGGTCAGCGATTTTAAATCAAGATATTCAGCGTTTCTTGTTTTTTTCAGTAGCGCCATCTAGGACCAAGGGTATGACTTTGCTATTCATACGTCAGAACCCTTTTTATGAGGAGGATTTCATTCGCTCATCGTTTCATTCCACATATTATAATTTAAATCTGAATCCAAGAACGATCACTTTTGAATTAGTAACCCCAGTGTTTTCGTCTCGACATGGATGCCTTCGAGGTCTCGGCAGATTTATATGTACTCCAACCACCTTATACATATTAAGTTTTCGGCCATCTGGGTTCGAACTTACAATCTGAGTGATGCGAGCTCAACGCCTTATCAACCAGGTTTTCCCGGCCCCAGCAGTTTTGTGAATCATTTAAGTGAAGTTCAATAAATGTGTATCTTCAAAGGATATATTTTCCAAAAACTAAAAAGAAAAGTTTTTGAAATAAAATATTTTATGAAGAGAAAAATAAATATAATGTTTAGTTTGAGAGGGAATTTTTGTTAATAATTTATTATTAAGTAATCAATTTATGCTCTAACTTCTTCAAAACAATAAATATATTATCGATGTTTTATGATGTAAAAATGGAAGCTACTGTTGTCGCATTTACTCATCCATTGCAGCCACAAATTTCACATAAATTCTAAACAGATTTTACTGTACTGCCACATTTTTTTCTTTAAGACCGCTTTTCACATTTACCACAAATTTTTTTCTTTATTAAATTCTAATTAAAATTAAACATGCCTTAAATATTTATAACGTTCCGTTAAATTAAAACTACATTTCCTTAATTTTATATAATTTTTCACATATTTTCTAAGAATATTTGTTCATTCAGTGCATTTTTAACTATTAGATTTAAAAAATATTATAGTATTCTTATCTATCAACAATTAAATATTTCTTTACCGGTATCATCTATGAAGTAGAAATATTTAATAACTGATCATGAAAAATATTTGAAAACTTTGTTATGATTAAATTAATTATGGAAGTATTTGTTTATCCTAAGCTTATTCATGACAAAAAAAATAAAAAAATAATAAATTAAATTAAATAATAAAAAAATTCTTACTTCATATAAAATTAATTAAGGCATCTAATATTTCATTAAAGGAAACATCCTTAAAAAACTCTACGTATCTAGAATATTAACATTTTCATTAATTTAAAAAACTGCTTAAGTTAAATGTATCAAAATTATTTATAAAACGTATGGAAGAAATGTCTTTCATTTCCAATAATAATTAATCAATTAAAATGATAAGTAATTTCCAATAAAAAACTTATCAGGACTAAAATAATAATAAAAGGATTTTTAACTAATACAAAAAAACTTTCTTAGACTGAAATAAACAAAATGACCGATAAAAATTCCATTGTCATTGAAGAAAAACTATAATGACCTTTTTGAGGTTTTTTGTTTCGTTGGCGCCGAACAAATTGGTCATTCTATCCATCTCGCTCAGAATCACCCGTCGTTACTTATTGAAAGAATTGGTAAAGACACTTTGGTTTTTTTTGTAATTTGGTTCTTAAACTGTGAACAGTTACCCATTCGTCATTGTTTATTTGCTTATCATTAGAGTTCTGCTTACAAATAAATAAATATTGAAGCACAATAAACCTTATTTAAAACTGATTACTAAATCAATCTGCTCCTTATTTTCTGAAGCGGTTCATTATTTAAAGAGACTTTTTATAAGAAAAATTTGAAACGTTACATTAATTTAGAAACAAGAATTGTCTGGCTCTCAAATCTTATATTGTTTCTCAAGTAAGTGAGTTAAAACTTGTAAAGTTCCAGAAAACAATTTCAATAAATATTTTCAAAAAAAATATTTAAAAATATTTTTTAATAAAGATTTTTTTGTACTTAGCATCAAATACTTTTAATATAAAAAAATTAATAGTTTAGTATTTTTACGAAGCTCTTTGTGCACACTTGATTATATACAAAAATTTGAAAGATTGCGCCTAACAAGATTCGAAAGACGGTACAAGTTTAACGCATTAGTTAATCAAAACATGATAAAGGCATTTTTAATAACATATATATTTCAAGGAAGACGAATTAAAAGATTTAAGGACTCTTTAGAATTTTAACCAGTTGTCACTGATTTTAAGTCGAGATAATCTCTTGTTTTCAGTATCGCCCTCTAGGGTCAAGAGTATTTCTTAGCTAAACACGCGTCACAACCCTTTTTACAAACCGGATTTCAGCAGCATTTCATTCACAGATCGCAATTTAGACATGAATCAGAGAATGATCACATCTGAACTAGTATCACAGTGGTATTGTCTTGAAATGTAGGATTTTGTGGCCACAACAGGCTTATAAGTGCACCAGCTACCACATGCAAGGTTAGTCGTCGGCCGGGAGAGTTCGAGTTTACAACCCAAGGGATCCGAACTCAATAACCTACCAACCAGGCTATCCCAACCCAATTTTCACTCAGAAATAATATATTTTAAATAAAAATTTCCAAATTTTTGCACTGAAATTAGAAATTATATTTATTTTTCTCCAGAAAGAAATAACTTTGAGTATATTCCTAAAGACTAACGATGTTGTTTAATAACTGCATAACATTCACATTTTATTTTATTCCTGAAAAAAGGAATAAAATTTACTTGATATCATATTTGAATTTTCTGAATTTAATGGTAAAATTTCCCGCTAAAAGATTAAAAATTGTTAAAGTAACTGACGATTAATGTGGATATTTGCCATTAACAATAATTCCAAATGTCTCTATATACAATTATATTCAACAAATAATAAATCCACAATTGCAACTACAGTAGTTAAAGTTAATTGGAATAAAGTGTTTGCTACATTAAAAGAATTAATTTAAAACACAGTTATTTACTTTTTTTACTGTCTTTTATACGTAATATAGATAAAATTTGGCAATCGTCGAAAAATTCGAACTCGAGATTTTGATAAGTATTCACTTTTCAGACCTTCCTTATTTCGAAAAACATTTTTTTAAATGTCTTTCTGTGTGCAATAAAAATAACTCAAAAGCTTGTAGAACAAGACTGTTGAAATTTAGTACATCGGCTTTACATCAAATCTGTAGATTTCTATCAAATCATGAGCAAAATTTAATAAGAAGCCCGTTTGTCCACGACACCTGATAAATTTCCAACTGCTGGTTGACTTTCTAACTGCATGTACTTTCCGCAACATGTAAATGCGATAATTCAGAAACCCTATGACTTAAATATATATGAACTTTAGAATGGGATTTTGTGATTACAAATATGAAACTTTGGGTCAAATTTCTGTTCCAATCAGTTGGGAAAAACGCTTACAAACACAAATTTAATTTTCGCACATTATTAGCATTATATCAAATGTTAATAATTCAGAGATTCAATCTCCAAATAATTCACTAGGGACGATCTTATACATAAAAAAATGCTAGATCCAGGGTAAAAATTAATATTTTGTTACTGTTGTACTCCAGTACCATGTAAAACCTTTCTCTGGCATGGAAAATTTATTAGAAATTTTGCGAAAACGTATTGGTGAGACTCAGTTCTAGCTGGTTTTATTTTTAAATTTTCAAAAATAGCGATCATTATAAATGATATAAAAACCATTAAAAATTGTTCATAGAAACGAATCAGTATTGTACAGTTTTTTTAAACATAAAAATGTTATTTGTGTGTCTTTTAACGTCATTTTTTAGTGCATAATTCCAGTATTATTTTGTTTCCGGGATGAAATCGTTTTATATGCATTTGGAAAAGATCTCAGCAGGTCATATGAATGTATTCTCATGGGGCTCTTTTTCTCAACAAACAACCAAAATTGAAGAGCATTGCTTAGAAGAAAACCCATGTTTTCCTTCAAATGGAGAACCATCAGAGATAAAAGATGTATGTAAAGATCTACGAACAGAATGTGCAGCTGAGGTACTTGATTTATAGAGATGAAGACATAAGGAAAGATGAAAAGGGAGTTAGTTTTAGCTTAAAAATATCAAGAGGTTTATTTTCGTTCAAAAAATATTCTTGTATACCCAACTTAATAAGAATCGCTAAACTCCTTTAGAATGTTGTTCATTGATTTTGAAGTAATTTATCCTTGATGTAGCTTCAAATAATACTTCTTAAAAATGATTCATTTGTATTTTCTCACAATTTTTATGCAAATAAATACTGAAACACATTTATCTAAAGTGTTTTTGAAGATAATAGAATATAGGAGTTCATTCGGAAATAAATTGCTTTAAATAATACTTCTTTTTAATTAATGAATTCTTTTGTTTTCCATTTTTTTATTAAATAATTGGTTATTAATGTTACACTTGGAGTTAAGAATAATAATAAAAATTAATGTTTGCATAATCATCTCGAGAAAAGGGTTTATCTAGCGTCAAAAAAGTAACACTTCAGTTTTCCAACTGAAGTAACAAATTCAACAAATCCAAAGTATTTGTAATTCATTACTATTCTGTTTTGCAATGTTTTTACTCCGTTATTACTTTTTTTTATATATTGCCCAATACAGACACAAATAGTTGGTATAATGCAATGAACTTGTTATAGTCTTTTTAACATTTATTTTCATGCGAGAGCATGATGTTGTTTAGGTTTGAGGTTTCTGAAGACTCAAAATAAGTAGGCAACAAATTTACGATTTATTGCTTTTGAGGTGTGAATTTTTCACAATTGGCAATTTGTCGCCAACTAAAGTTACGACTTGATTTCCAAATTATTCATTTTATGAATTCCTACAAATTTTCACTGTTGATTTAAGTCATTAAGCAATTTATAACAATCACGAGACTATCAGACTTACGCGTAGATATTTAGAAAAACGACAGATTTTTTTTTAAATCTCAAAATTGGTCAAGTTCCAAAACTCTGTTTGTCGGGTAGAAAAATGGAAAATGAAAGTTTAAAAAAAAGATTTATGTATGTACGTAGGGATATATATATTATATATATATACACGGAGAGAGGGGGGAGGGGAGACCTATAAAGAAGTCTCGTGATGGTTTCAAACCGGTTTAAACTGGTAAATGACTTAAATTAACTAAGACAAATAGTGACTTCAAAAATAATAATGGTCTCATAGGCTAACTTGAAATTCGAGATCGCAGATTTCATTTTCTTATGTACTTAAAATGTTATTATTTAAAAGAGATATGAAATAATGAATTAAATAATCCGATTAATTTTAGAAAAACTAATAAAGATACTAATTTAAGAAAGCTTTATTTTATTTCCTTAACTTCTATCTTTGGTATAATATTGAAATTCAGTTAGTAACATTCATTACCAATTAAATGACATTAGCATTCCCTTTAAAAACATCCTGTATTAAAAATAATATTTTGTAATCATTTATTATCTATGAAAATCTTTTGTTCTTAGAAAAAGGGTAATTTCTATAGTTGGTTATTCTTTTTCACCTTTGCATATACGGTATACAAGAATTTATAACATAATGCAATTGTTAATTATTCCCAAACTTATAAATTTTCTTTCAAAAGTTATAAGTTTTCTTTTGCATACGCATTTGTTTTATCCATACAATTTTAATCGTAGCCATCGATTTCTTTAATCCAGGATGAATTTCATTGAACGGAAAAAATTTGATGCCGAAAGAAATTAGATAGAAAAACCATGCGATTTAACTACAACAATTATTTTAACACAGGACATTTTCTGACTAGTTCACACATCCGATTTGTTCTTAACGAGTCATTAGGCGCATAAAAGGTACAAAATGATTAACGGTTGAAAACCATTAGCAGCATTTGTGTAATTCCACATGCTTCTGGACCATTCTATGTAAGAGTAATTTTTCTCTAATCTTGGGGAGGGGAGATAGAGAAGGCTCAGCAAAACCTTTTTAAGTCTACCTGTCTTTTATTTAATATTAGTTTTATTAACTGTAACATAACGAATGTTGTTAACTGTAACCTAATGACTGATTTGTTTTTTAACGTGCTATGATTTAATTTGTGTATGTGAGTTTTGTGTTCTAAAAAATAAACACAATGGACGAAAGAAAACGCCTGCTTATTTCATCTTGAACTTTCAGCTACATTTTAAAGGTATTTCGAGTTTTTTAAAAGCTATTCTCTGCTCAGAAAGCTCAGTTCATAGATGCGCTGGTAACGTAATAGAGTATTATTTTGTGATAATACAACAACCATCTTATATGATTTATCCGATACTTTTGAATAGCAGAGAGATTTGTATATTACCCAATTGATACTTTATTGATTAATATTATCCAATTGATTTAAGGCCGGTACACATATCAGATTTGTAGATCAGATAGTATGGCATTGATGTTAAATAATTGAAATAGGACCAAAATACAGAAGAAGCGACTTGCGGCAAAATAAGGAGCAATGAATTAGTTAACATACAGACCTTAACACGGATCACCCACGTAGATAAATATCACTCAATAATTTTTTTAAAGGTTATAGAAAATATAACAAAATCGGATGTTTATGTGCATTTACCAGTTGCAATCAATATGCTTCAAGTGCCAATCATTTCTTTGGCATTTCATATTTCTAGCGGATGCTAAAACACAAACCAAACGTCCGTACCCGCATTTCTATTTCACTTTGAATAAAAATGTTATAAATTTTATTTTTCTCCAGAAATTTCTTTTTTATATATATGGACAGAATTTAGTGAAAAATCAACAATTTATAAAATATATTATAATTGCTTTTAAATTATTTAATTTGTGAAATAAAAGGGCTTGAACTACCCCCCCCCAAGAAGAAATAGAAGAAAATCTCATTATTGAAATGGGGCCACGGTGGCCTGGTGATAAGTTCTCGGCTTCGGAACCGGAGAGTTTCAGGTTCGAGACTCAATTCCACCGAAGATCCGTCGTGGGAGGGGGTCTCTTGCACGTTAAATCTGTCAGGCCAAACGTCCTCCCGCTGATGTGGCGTGGTGTGGAGAGGGGGGTGCCAGTTCAGGTGTCGTCCTCGTCATCTGATCTTGTTCAAAATGACGAGATCCGTCCCAAAATAGCCCTCGTGGTGCTTTAAACGGGACTTTAATATAACTAAACTAAACTAAACTCATTATTGAAATACAAATTTAGCTATAAGCACGATAAAGTTTTCTTCCACAATTGCCAAATAAGTCGAATTCTTAATTTGCCCTCGGAAATCTTTAATCTGGGAATTTTGGTGAAATAAAATAAAATAAACTCAAAAATTCAATTTCAAAACTTTTGAATTTCTGACGAACAAATCCGCCAGACTAAGAAATAGAAGTCTCTGCATTTTGTTAAAAAAGAACAAAGAACGTGAAATATTCATTTTCTTTGCAAACAAAAAGGCTGAATAGAAATGAAAATTTCACGACTTTTTTCTCGCTTTTTCTACCGAATTACTTTTGAAAATGCCGTTTGTGCAAAAATAAGCGAACATATTTCACAGACACGTTAGAATGCATTCTCTCAGCACTTTTATAAAATTTTTGTATCCTCGCATTCAGATTCAAAATTTCCGATATCAAAAATTCAAAACACTGTATTGTACAACGGTTATCGTTGTTACGCAATATTGACATCTTAATTTTAATGAAACATAAAGAATTTTTTTCGTTTTAATCATACAGGGAGTGAAAAAAATGCCTTTAGACGTTTATTTCCTATTCGAAATACTTGTTAAATAAAGCAAATGATTGTTTTAAAATGCTTTCCTTTTTCTGGAAGTTGATAGCAAAAAAATCTAAAAATTCATAGCTTAAAAATGTCAATTAATGAAATATTTCTTTTACATTCGCCTATGTGCGCACAGAATTCTATGCGTTTATCTATAAATTTTACCGTGATGTGTTTGTTTTTCTAATTATAGAGACTCGTCATAAATTTAAATAAAGAAATTTCTTTTAGAAATGGCAATTTATTTAATGCATAAAAAATGCCTTAAGAAATATTTGCATAGTAGTATATCATTTAATTGCCATGTTTTGAAGGAAATATGATAATAACTTTAAATGGTCGACAGTTGCAACTTCAATTTAATATATAAAAGAAGAAAAACTTCAGAAACTGATCAATTAAGGTACTCTGGGAAATAGACAGTTTTAAGAAATAGGGGAAAAAACTTTTTATCGGCTGTCATTAATTTTTCAAAAAAAATTTATATATTTCTTAAAGAGGAATATTTTAAAATGTTGATGATTTATGCTTTGTGTAAATGTAATGAGCTTTTTTGCTAAAAGTTGGGGAAATATTTTTTTAAAAAATTGTTGATAAAATGTTTATTTTGAACGAATTTTGTGAGCATTTCAATTAATATTTATTTGAAAGATTGTTTTCAAACGCTAAAAACATTTAGCAAATGCATCCTTATTTTCTGATTTCACCCCTTAATCGATGCACTATTTAGGGTAATAAAAGCTTAGTTCCGTTTTTGTAACACTCTATGAATTTTTTAAAGGATTAAAGGAATAGTGGACTTTTAAATAAGCAAAAATGGATGAAAATATGGAAATATATTTTTTTAATTACCAGAATATATGCTTAAATATAACTAAAGCAGTAGTAGGAAATTTATTTTAACAGAAAATTAATATTTGAAGAGCCTAAAGAAAAAAGTATAGTTAATGACTTTTCTCAAAGTACTACATCAATGAATTCTACATGTTCTACGTAATTCTACGCGTACCTTAATATTTAAGGAAATAAAATTAAATTGTTAATAAAGATTTGAGTTACACTTTTAGAGATAATATGGTATGCATCATATGTTTTTAAGATATTCGATGATTAATTTTAGTTTCGAAAATCCTAAAATTCCGATGAAAATTCAGTGCATAAACATAAAATATATCCTTTTTTTTAAAAAAAACGTAACAAAAAAATCAAAATTAAGTTGTCCCAAATTTTTTGAAATCTTTAGAACTTATATACCTTTTTTTTTTTAAAAAAATAATATATTTAGCTGTAGAATTTTTTAAGGTATTTAATTCATTTATATTTATATATATATTCATAAAAATTTTTCTAACCCTAAGTTAATAATGTGCAAAGCTGTCTGATAGAATCCACCATTCCCTTAAAAGTTTTTTCTGAATATTTTTCACTTCCACGCTAAATAAAAAATTGAAAAAAAAAAAAAAAAACTGTACCTTTTTCATTTTTTAGCAAACAAAATACGGTTTTCAAAATAGAAATGTCTTGAAGCAAAACTAGGTGAGTTTGATCTGTTATGCATAACTTTTTTGCCAAACTTATCGATCATATATTCAAAAATATTAAAATTCCGGAAGACTTTAAGGTGAAATGAAATCTAGTTTTTAGAATGAATATGCAATGATATCTAGTTTCTAGAATGAATATGCAAAAAATGTGTAAACTTACTTGATAATAAAGTGATTCTGAAAAAAAACCCTCCGACTTTAAGGATACATTTTTCAGAGCTGAATTTAAAACAGCATAATCATATTGATCTGATTTCCAAGTGAACTACACACACACACTATAAAATCAAAAATATTTGGTTATTTTCTGGCTCACATATTTTTTAAAATCTTTCCAGAAAGGTTGCATGAACTGGCCGTGAATTTTGGCCAAGCACAGAATATGCATGAATTCACATTTCCCAAAGAAAATTCGGTTACGGAGTAGTTAGGGGATCGACCAAAAATTGATGAAAAAAAAAAGATTTGAATTCAGCCTTTTCTCTCAGAAAGGTGAGCAGAGATTCAAAAATTTTATCAATGGTATTGCTTTCAGTGCGCGAATTTACATGCATTTTCTCAAAATTATTTTCTGTTTGATAGATTAAATATGTTTTTTTTAAAACATAAATCTTTTCAAAATGTCTTTGTTTAAATCATGCAAATTTTTCAGCTAATTGTCAAAAATAGTTATAGAGACACATAAAGCTATCTTATAAATATAACAGCCTTCAAAATAAATGCTTTTAACTTTAAAGGAAATATATTAAATAAATTTTAATTAATAAAAGCACTATTTTTCTCAAATTTTAAATCTATGTGTATTCCTAACAACTTATATACATAATATATCCTTAACAACTCATACCATTGTACTCTGGTTAAAAATATACCCAAGTTATGACAATTTTAATTAATAAATTAAATACTATTAAACTTAAATTATCTTCTTAAAATACTTCTCTGAAATAAAAGAAATTGCCATTAACGACGATTAGTTTACTTCAATTTAAATTGATTTTAAAGAAACTAAAGCATTTAGTCTATTTCTATTCTTTATAAAATTGTGACTTTTTCAAAAATGCCGATTTTTGAAAAAGCCTCACAATTATCTTATCTTAGGGAACAATCGAATTAACTCATTGTAATACCGATATCTTACTAAATCGCACTATGCGTAAGAAAAATTTATATAAACTGGCTTATATATTTAAAGTAGCTTTATAATTATAAAAATAAAAAAGCAAATTTTGTTTGTGCACAGTAAACGATATTTGCAACAAATATTCATATTTCTTTGTATACACAATTTTATTCTGTATATTACTGTATTTCTTATATATTATTCGGCTAAACATGTAGTTACAAACTCTACTTTAAATTAGCAAAAAAAAAAAAAAAAAAACCATAATACTAAATTTGCATTTTTTATTATTTTTTTTTTTTTTTGCAAAAAAAATTATAATTTTCAAAATAAAGGAATTATTTTTTTGGATATAGTTTTAAAAACAAGTAAAACTATCAAGGGGAATTTTTAATCATGCCAGTCTTCTTCCAAATAATATAAATCCAAATTATTTTCTTTTGTTTCAATTTTTAGTCGTTCCCTTAAATATCCTGGCATTTGAATCCTCAGAGTTGATATTTGAGTTCAAATATATCCTTCATACAATACATATTACTGCAAAAAGTTTTAATTAGATATAAAATATTTGTTTTTCAAAGTTATAATGCTTATTGTAATTCCTTATTTAGAAGACTTAATTAGATTAATATATTTCAATTTAAACACAAATTTTAAAGTAACATGCAAAAGCATTTAATAAATAATAGCAAAAAGTTTTAAGTGCTTTTTTTAATTTTAGTAAAATAAGTTAAAATACTTCCAATCCGTTCTTCTTATATTTCTACTGCCGTGATTTTAAGAAACATATAGTGAAATGCAAATTTCTTTCCGTCAGCTTGATTAAAAATTAGTTTTAATCAAGCTCTGGAGAAAAAAATAAAACAAATGTAGACTTTATAAATCAGAAATAAATTCACTTAAATTTCAGTAATAAAGTGTTTTTGATATTTTTATTTCTTTCCTTAACTTTATTTTCTAAGAAAAAATAGCAGATAATAATTTTTCTATATTTTTTGATTTTCTAACTTAAATTTTTAATATTCTTAAAATTTCTTTATTTAATCCAGCTTCTTTCACCCAAATATTTCAACTTAGAAAAATTTAATCTATTTTCGAAATTTATAATAAATTAGTATTTGCATAATGTAAAAAATTTATTAACATAACGCATGAAAATTTGTCATTTCTTATACCTAAATAAATTATAACAAAAATTATTGAAATATTCCTTAAATTTATTAATTTCAAGCAATAAAATTATTTTATTCACGGTAGTTTATCTTTCATGGTAATCATTTAATATGCTAAAATACTATTATTCGTTAGAAAATACCTTATCACTTATTATTTTATTTCTTATTCATTTTGATTCTTATTAATGGGGGTGATTTCATTAACTCTGATAGCCTTAATATTTGAGAATGGTTTTTGATTTCCTCTCATTTAAGGTATACGTACACAGAAGAATTTTTTAAAAAAAAAATTTAACTTTAAAAATTCAGTTTTTTAACAATAGGTCATTAATATATATTTAAACTCACTTCAGTGACTTCAATTTAGCACATTTTAAAAAAATAATATCTTAAATTCTAATTTGTTCTTACGCATTAAAAATTGTGCCTAATATTAGTTTTCATGCTGTCAGCCTCAATCAAGTTATACAAATACATAGTTTTTTTGTAAAAATTTTTTCATCAACGATGAATAAAAAAGTTAGATTTGCTCAGTAATTGTAACTTTCAAATAATTGTTAAAATTTTATTTCTAAAAATATAATGTTGATTGAAATACAAAACACCCACTGTTTCATACAGATTATTTTTATATATAAATGATTGTACTTAGTTGATTTCTTGTTGAATTATGATTGTTTGATTCTTTATAAAATGAGTTTTAAAAAACCGAAACTAGAGTTTTTAGTGAAGGCACCTCAAAAAAATAGCCTTATAACACGAAATCTATTCTGAATATTGACAGCATCTTGCTATGATTTGGAAGCTAAGAGATCAGAGAGCATTTTGAAGCAATTAAAAAAATTCAATATTTTGAATGATTTTGAAGTGTAACCAAATTTTCTTTTTTCTGTTTTTAAGGTATTAAATATCGCTATTTAAAAAAGACTTACTTTGGAGCACTTATTTTATATTATAATAAGAAATTTGAATACGAAAATAGCAATTTAGTCGATATTGATGTAATAATTTCATTCATTAACTCTAAATTCGGTAATACATTATGCAGCAAAAGAATAAAATTTAAGAAAAAATTATGTGCTACTTTACAAAAAAAATTAAAAAGTGAGAAAAAAGATATTATTAAAATATTTCTTCCAAATAAAGATTAAATTTACAAATGAGAAAAAAATAAAAGATGAGTAGTTTTAGATTTCTGATCAAATTTTTCATTGATATTACCAATAAATATTACTATCTGTTTATTTTTTTATTTGTCTATTTCAACTTAGGTTATTAAGTTTAGTCCTTCTGAGTTAAATCAGTTTTTTTTAAGTATCATTATTATTTCGAAAAATTTTAATATTTATTTATTTTCTGAAATATGGAAATATCTATTCGTATTCTGCTGGTATAATCATTAAATCTGTCATGTTCTAGATTCAGCAAAACTGTTCCTGTAAAAAATGCTCATCCCTCTCACCAGCATTACACTTCATTTCATAGTCAAAAAAATATGTAAACCAAAATTCCGACTTTTATTTATTTATCTGTATAAAGACTTATTTTAACTTGAAGCACTTTTTTTAAATATGTATAATTAAATTATAAAGCGCGATAAAAGCAATTACAACTCTACATAAATAATAATATTTCTTTAACACTTTTATATAAAAATTATTGTTTTTATTTAATAATTAGTTTACAAACACAAAGAACAGGTGAAAGATTTTTATTTGAAATTCCATAATAATTGTGGATATTTTTAATTACTATGTATATATTACATAGAAAAATACTTAGTTACTTTTTAAAAACTTCTTAGTTACTTTTTAAAAGAAAATATGGAAATTTGGGAATGCTGGACAGTGCACTTTAGTGTTGAATGGTCAGTCTAATAAAAGAAAAACTACAGAAATCAAAAAAGTTAATCCTGGAAACTAAATTTAAATATATGATAGTAAATAATTAACTTCAGAAATAATTTTAGCGTTTTGAAAAGAAAATATCTCACTCCTTTCTCTTTATTTTTAATTACCCTTTTTATTTAATTAATTAATTTTCTTCTTTTATTCCAATAGAGTATTTTGTAACCGTTAGTAATGGGACTTTTGTGATGTCGAAACATATTTTTTTTTTTCATTTTGATTGAAAACTTTTTCTATCATTTATTTTTTTTATGCTTTGAGATTCTATTTTTTAAAATACAGCATGCGATAAAGCTTTTTGATATTTTTGAGACAACAAATTAATAAATATCGGAGCTCAGCTAAATTATTTAAAATTTATACTATTTGTACTTAACTTTATATTAGTAAAATATATTAAAATAGCTGTAAAACGTATTTTAAAAATGTTTGTATATTCTTTTTACATTGAAGTATTTCCTCAAATGGATAGGGATACGTTACTCAGATACACACAGATCATACATTAAAAATGCTCTGCATATGCCTTGAATCTTCTTATCATTAAGCCGAAATGTATGTCCCTTGTTTTTTCAGTTGCGTCAACCAGGCCCGTGAATATCACGACTAAACTACTTCTTGCATCACATTCCCTTGCATAACACCTTTTTACAGAGGGACAAATTCATACACCTCACAGATAGAACACAGAATAACAACCATGCCGCACCCGGGACGACCAAATCCCAGGAATGGAAAGCTACCCCTATGCCAAGACGCCGACTTTAAACACATATAGAATGTTTGAAAACAATCAGATTTGAATATTTAAAAAAAGTCTAGAATTTGCAAAATCTCAGATAAAAAATTCAAGTAAAAAAATTCCAGTCTTTGAATAAAACACAGTGGCAGCCTAGATTCGAATCAGTGACAAACCAATCTTAAATGAAATGCTCTGTCTATTGAACCATGGTTACCTTGCGTTATTCTCATTAATGTCTAAATATAGATGAATAATATCCAAACGTAGTGGTCTAATTTGACATCAACCCTTAGCGTATTTTCATTGGCGCAGTGCTAAAGGAAAAGTAGTTGCTTTTATCAAATATGATTTAATATTATATGTCTCTCATAAAAAATGAGTCCCTATTTAGAAGTCGATGGTAAAGAACCGTTAAAATGCATTCTCACAATTCTTTTATAAAATTTTTGTATCCTCGTATTCAGATTTAAAATTTCCGATATCAGTAGCTCAAAACACTGTATTGTAACGGATATCGTTGTTAACAGAAAATGTGTTGATTAAACCTGAACAAGTTTCAGCAATACATAAATGTTCAGTGAACATACCAACTACATAATAGTTACCATAATTGCGGCATTCTGTGTTTTTGAGCAAATTTCTGTGTTCGTATATTTAATTATGACTCCCATTTATAACACTTACATAACATAACGCCATCTTGCGCCCGCGGTGCCTATAACATTAAGTTATCTAATCGGTTAGAAGGGCACAAAATGGAATGGAAAAAAAGGAAGAAAGAGATAAAAAATAAAGAAAGATAGAGACGACAAACCATCCAGGTATCTCCAGTGAGAATCCCATTGGTGTCGAATTTTACACGACTATATCCAGTTCTTGGGTGAGGTAATAATTACATGGAGGGAACAAAAAGAAGTTACAGTTTTGAAGTTATATTTTTGGCTGATTATGATTGGCAATTTGGTCTCAGCTATTGTATAACCCTGAAGAGGTCTTGGTATGGATAAGGTATATTATGGAGTGGATCTTGCTGCGTGAATGGGTGTTCAATGCAATCCTCCTGTGCCATTCTTCCTCAAAACGTGGCTCTGTCTTTCTCATGTGCCATGAGAGAGTCAGTAAGCATTCGGTGGCATAGTGAATTGGGGATCCTATTTCCCTACAGCTACACCAAGGACAGATGGCCATATGGAGTCTGTGCAGGTATGTTGCGAATGGACCATGTAAAGTAATCTGGGAAATAAATAAATAAAAAATCTTGTTATATTGCTATATAATAATGTTATGGTAAATAGATAATAACCATAATGATGTTGATCGTAAAGAGGGTTAGTAACTATATATTTTATTGATATAAAAAATGTTATATCTGTCGAAAATTATTTCATTTCTGAAGGAACTCTAAATGTAATTCAAATAACCATAAATAAATTATAATTTAAACCTACGAAAATTCATAAAATTTCAAAGAAAATTGAAAATAATTATCATGAACTATAGATGCGATTCAAACAATCATAAATACATTATAATTTAATTCTAAAGGCATTCATACAGATACAAAGGAAATTTAAAAAAAAAATGCCATTCAAGAATTGACTCCTGGATACTTTAAAAAAATTAACCACATCGTCTTTTTCTTGCCGCTCATTAAGATAAAAATAAAATGCGGAATAGTATTTCTACAAAAGAGTTCTATAGTGCTTATTTGGTATTTACTGACTTACGGACATCAAAGATAAAAGAATTGAAATAATAAAACCTACTTCCTTAATAGAAACAGCTCTGTCATTTTTTTTCTTGCTAGCTTTCAGTTAGTTTTCAAAGCCGAATTCGAAACGTCAACTTGCAATGACTAACTATCAGTTCGCATTTTTTTTCGAAACATTCAAAAAGAAGGAGTTTATCTCCTCTTTCTTTGCATGTCTTCAGTTCCTTTCAAAGTGCTTCATTTAATCTTGAAAGATGCATTCTACTTTGACATAAGATCAAAAGAATGTCTTCTTTCTTTGACTTCTTTTGTACCTTTTGGGCATAGTTAATTTAGCCTATTGTGAGGATGCCTCGCCTTTCAAATAAAAAGGGCATATGTAAACTAAAAAAATACTTTTTTTTATTTAGTGAATATTTTTCTGTAAATAATGCTAGAACATGGCTCTTTTCTCTTCTCCCAGAAAGACAAAAACGTCATTTATATTCATTCTTCAGTTTATTTTATTTATTATTTGATTTGTCTTAAAGTTTATTTATCCGTTAAATATTCTTTTGCTATTTTTCATTAGAAAACTATTTGATCGATGTGTAGTCCATGAACCCTAAAATTATTTTTAATGGTGCAAAAGAAACCTATTTTGAAATGAACATTTTGGTTTGAAGAGCTCTTACAATATAGATGAAATTTAATAACTCTGAAATAAAGTGTTCAAATGGCAAAACAATGTACATAAATAAAAGTCAACCATACCAATTTCCACTTAAGAACTGTTGCCAAGCATTTCATCCTATGGGTTTAACATTCATTATATACGCGGACAACAGTCATCACATTTTGAATAATGGTCAATGGCAAGTATGTTTGCTTAGGAACTATGTTTGCAAGTATGTAAGTTTATGAATTTAAAATAGCCAAGATGTTACAGAGTTTACTTGGACCATTGTTTATAAAACTATAGCGTATCACCTAGGAAATTTATGTTGTTGTTGTTCCTAATGGCAATTGTCTTTGTCAATCCCGCTGTCTAATATAGTCAGAGATTTCAAGCTGAAATTTTTTTACATCTCTTGTTTTTCAGTAACACCTTCTAAGGTCAAGAGTATGAATTAGCAACACACTCGTTCTAACTATCTTTACTGGGCAGACTCACTATATGGAACACTTTGCGACCACGATATATTTATACATGCGCCAGCCACCACCACACACAATATTCGAACTCAAAATCCAAGAATTGCAAATTCAACGTCCTACAACCAGACTACCTCGGCTATAAACAATCTATAATTTAGATAAATGAATATCGGTGCGGAACTCACTGTTATCCATTATCACGTCTCATCATGGTCATAGTCAGTCGATGATCATTTAGCTCTTTCTATAATATTAAATTGAATCTGACTGTAGTAAGGTGAAGATCCTTGCTCCTGACAATATTATTTTTGGTAATCACCGTCATTTCTGGTTGAAGGCCCAGTTATCAGAAACCTTTGAGGCTATAATCAGTTTGCAGCTGATCCCCTTTGCATTTTTTTAAAGTTAATACTTTCACAAAAAGAGAATGTGACGTGAAAGTAAAAACAATTAAATATTTGGTTCAAATAAACATGGAAGGCTGAATTTTATTCAATCTAAAACTGAAATATTCTTCTAATACAGTGATTTGAACAAAGAAATAGAAAAGAATTATCACCGTTACAATTGACGAATCGTGTATCTAATATTTTGCTTCTTAACTTGCAGCTTATCTATTTATCAAATTTGAGAATAAAGGAATCTGTAAGTTCTAGAAAGCGAGCATTGCTTTTAGATTATATCTAAAAAAGTATTATAATATTCACTTTTAACAAAAGGGGCATTTTGATGAACCATGAATGTACATGGGATCATAATTAAACTTTTCCGACAAAAGTCATCTTACAAAGCAAACAGATGAACGGATTGCAACGAGATTTAGTATACAGACTATACACGAGATGAACTCATGAAAGTTTTAAAAAAATTGAGCCAGAGGTCACCTTTTCAGAAAAAAAATATTTTATCACAATAAACAACCGAAACGGAATACAGAAACAATATTAAAATTTATTGACTAGTTTCTGATCACCTTGTCATCGAACCATATCAAGTAAAGATAAGGAAAAAATAGCAGTACGTGGTTTGAGGAAGAAAAGTTCAGTTTACAGAAACAAGAACAGATTAGAACGGAATTGCACAAGAGGAGCAGTTGTTAATCATGTTCAGAGCAATGTAGAGAAATGTGCCCCAAGTGACCTGCGAAATTTCAAGTTGATGGACAATGTGTTCAACAGCAAACTGTATTATTCAGTTGCGATGGTTCGTTCGCACATGGAGCGTTTTGGAGTTCACAGCATTTCAGATTATATTATTCTTCATTTTATTATTCGTAATTGTTGTTCTGGATAATTTGTACGTCTGTAATAATATTTCTGTATTCTTTTTTGATCATTTATTGCGTTAAATTTAATATTTGTTCTAGAAAAAGCACCCTAATAGACATTTTGACACTAAAATATTTTCCCCAAAATTCTGTGAGTGCGTCTCGTGTATAATCTGTATACAAAATTTCTCTGCAATTCGTTCGCCTTCTTGCGCTGTAGAATGCTGTTTATAGGGGAAGTTTAATTATAAACACCCTGTTCTTTGACCTTTTAAGTTAGAAGATAAATAATTTTAATTGATGTTTTGTCTAAACTTTGCAATGGTTTTCTTTGCTTGGTACTCGATCTGCTTGTTGCTTATCTTTCATAAGACAACTGAAAATAGATAAAATAGAGATAGAGAAAAAACCAAATTGATTTTTCAAATGATTAGAAAGCAATTAGATTGAGTCAAAGAGTGAGAATTTCATTATTTCTCAATACAGCAATTATATCACTTATTAACATATTCTAACATTGCTCATTTGCATCTAAAATGTTTAAAAGAAAAATAAACATAAGGCAATCATTTCCTGAATTATATTTCAGAACGAAAGAAGTAAAATGCATGAATAAGAGACATTTTTATACTTTATCCTACCATCAATTGACATTTCTTTTCTTTATTAAAATAAAAATGAATAAATTTTTGTTCATTTTTCAGACTGAAGCAAAAATAAGGTACATAGAAAAAAAATAAAATGGAAATAGTAGAAGAAAGTAACCAATAAGAAAAAGAGAAAGACTAGATTAGACAATAAATATTTTTCAATCCCGAGCATACTATAAGGTCTTGCACTAACACCGAATGGGACAGCATCCCTAATCTACAGAAGAAGAAAAAAAAACAATATTCTTAGACATTTGCGATAATGCCCCTCCAGGACCATTAAAAGAAAACTAAGATGTGCCTCAAAAAAACAGGAAGCATAATGAAGGTCTAAGTACGAAAGCAAGCACCCTGATGGAATGAAAACGTCGAAATGTACGTTAAGATTTTTTTTCTTATTCATTTTCTTCCAACACTCTCTTTTCTTTAATCATCTGAGGACATTATGCTGTTTTTGTTGGGGTTTTTGAAACCTCAAAATGCTGGAGCATAAAATTGATGATTTATTGTGTGTGAGGCAACAGTATTTCGCTTTTAGGATTATTAGAAAAGGATAAAAAATGTTGTCGAATTTGGTGACTTATCGCCAATAAAAAGTCACAATTTAAGGCTAATCTTCTCAATGTACCCGATTCTTCTGTTAGGTCAATAAAGGACAGGGCTGCAAGAAATTATTGCTGGAAGAACCACAGAGAAGAAATAGAAATGATTGCTAAACAGCGAGAGAAACATCAAAAGTTTATATATATATATATATATATATATATATATATAGAGAGAGAGAGAGAGAGAGAGAGAGAGAGAGAGATATAACATTTTGTAACATTTAACAGTACTCCAACCTATGCTTTTATTCATCAACTGTAATTTCAGCATTTTAAAACTTAAAAAAAATAGTAAGATGATTGATTAGTGAGATGAAATATGTCTCGAAATCTTAAAACAAGTCAGTTAAATTAGATTAGTTTTATATATTTTTTAAAATTTAAGTAATTCTGATTATATTTACAAACATAAAAAAGTGCTGTGTGATGCAGTGCTGTCGCACCTATGCCGAACCATTGTGGTTGTAACGTTTTCTCCTTACCATTGGCCTTCCAGCCAGATGTAACGTCACCTTTACCCTATAAAGAGTGTCTTTGGACAGCCATAAGTGAATCCTCTTCACCAATGAAATCACTGTGTCTGGTCGTTTCTTGTATGCTGATAAAGGACCACATATATTTGTTTCAAAAAGATTCATCATATGATCGAGGGAGAAGAACATCAAAACATCCAGATGTTAGTTCTTTTTCTTTCCGAAGAGACACGACAAGTCTTCAAGAATTGATCACCAGTAATCGTAATCAATAAGTATCGAATTCAGGTAGATGTCAGCCAGTGTTAGCCGTGAATTGAATATAATTTAATATGTGCTTGGGAAACGTCAGTTAAAAAGGTGAATTATTAACAGACACTACCAGGATATACCATTGAGGAAGCCTTGTTGATCAGTTATTGGATGATTAAGCAACCCAAGCGCACTAATGAGAAAATCACAAGCGGAGATTTGACGGAAATAAAATGCGGGATTGTTGTTTTGAGAAGAAACAAAAACAGTCAAGGTCATTTAAGGAGGAGTCGATGAGATGTGGATGCTCAAAGATGTTCCTGATTTTGAGAGGCTCCATGTTAAGAACCAACCTACAAAGATTTCTGTAACTGCCTCTGAAGTAGAGGTTTGGGCTAACAGTCGTTTAACAATGTTAGCGTTTTTGTTTTTATTTTTGTTTATTCTCCGAGATGATCGATTAACTTTCCATTCCTTTGTGAATTTTGTTAATAATATTAAAATAATGAGAACAAGTTATTGTTATTTACATATTATAAGGCTGTAAATCGAGAGAATTTTTTGTTACGCTACTCTCTTATTTGATCGGCCGAGATCAAGATATTACTTTACTTAAAATATTCTAGAAATAATCAAAACTTCTGTTTCTCAAAATTAAAATAAGGCAATATCAAGAAAATAAAATTCCCCGCTCGTATTTCTGCATTTTCTAGAAGAATGATATTTTCAGTAATAGGAAATATTTGATACTTCGGCAACTTATGCATGTGATCGTAATATCGACCTAATTATAAAACACAAACGTTATTTTCCGAATTTCCTCATTCACCCATTAATAATAATTATTATTACTATAATCTAATCATTATAACTAAATCTAAATTACATTTAAGTCTAGCTCCAAATATTTTAGGTTTAAAACAGATTTGATGAATTTCATCAAACAAAATAAGAAAGTAACCTCAGGATTTAAAAAAACTATTTTCAATTTATTACAATATTTTGAAATATCTGACGATAATATTAATTTTTTTAAAACAAAATAATTTCTTTTAAAACTTTTTGATTCAAATTTTCAGTCCAAATGAACACTAATTTCTAGTGTTATTATTATATCACTACTGGTAGTAATCATTTTTTTCTAGAAAAGGAATATCTTTTTTTCTTATTTCCACTGTGCCTCTATCCTTTCCACTTTTTCATGCTTCCTCATTCATTCGGGATTCAGCAGATAAATGCTGATAAAAGTGCGACAAATCCAATTCAGAGCTTCGAAATCCATTTAAGCTGTTTTAAATTATCCTTTCCCTATAACCACTAAATTATGGAGGGGGGAATTTCCACCATATCAACATTCGATCCTTCCAGTAGAATTCCTAAGATTATTTTAATCGTAAAATCAATTTCTTTTTCATCTTGATATCGCTGAGAGAAAAAAAAAGTTGAAGAATCCTCCTCCCTTCGCAAGTCTAGTATAACCGTATGAAGGTCATGAAAAATGTAGAGGACGAAAAGTGAGAAAATTCCCCGAAGATGCATTTATACAGTCTGGAAGGAAAGTTGTGAATTTTTCTTTCATCTTATTTTTTCCTCACGGTAGCTTAATCGTTCGTCTTTCGAGAAACAATGAATGAGAAGTTCCAAAATCCGCGTTTAGCTCACTTGAGAAAATGTTTATCTTTTTTATTTTTTTAAGTAAAAAAATACATTCTGAAAATTAAAATAAGATTCAAATTAAAAAAAGGGTCACAAAATATGAGCTAGCCATATCTGGCTATTGAATTAGAAATTGAATTTCTTAATCAGAGGCTAATGTTAATTCACGATAGAGAAATGTTTTTCAATTCCCACTATTGGTCAACACTCTTCCTATATATATATTTATATACTAGAGAATTATTTTATTTTCTTGATATTGTCGTTTTTAATTTTGAGAAACTGAAGTTTTTGAATTTTTCTAGAATATTTTAAGTAGTGTAATATCTTGATACTTGCCGATCAAATAACAGAGTAGCGTATCAAAAATCTTTTTTTATTTACTGTCCTATTATATGTACAAAAAAAAACTCATTCGCATTATTTTAATATTATTTACAAAATTCACACAGCAGTGGAAAGTTAATCATGGAAAAGTTAATTGATTCACACGGAGAATAAAAAAAAACAAAAACAGAAAATGCTAAGTGACTGTTAGCTCAAACAGCTACTCCGAAGGTAGATAAAGAAATCCACGATCTTTGTCGAGAGGTTCTTATCACAGAAACTCGATTTACACTGAGGTTCTCTCAAAATCAGGAACATCATTCAGCACCGACATCGCTTTGACTCCTCCTTAAATGATCTTGAATATTTTTTTCATCTCGAAAAAAAAATCCATATTTTATTTCCATCAAGTCTTCGCCTCTGATTTTCTTATTA
>JAPMOQ010052683.1:1624433-1634941 GCA_026543055.1 Argiope trifasciata | reverse complement strand
ATATATATATATATATATATACACACTGATGGAAAAAAATCCCAACATTAGGAAGGAGCTGTGCTAGATAAGGATTGCTAGTACCACTGCTATATAAGTATTAAACTTTAATGTAAAATATATCAGGGTATTAAGCCATTATGACGAGCAAAAATTAGAGGCTAGAGATTTGATTATTTTTTAAGCCTTTAGTACTGAATATGTATTAATAAAAACATATATGTATTAATTTAAACATCTACTGTTCATCATGATGAACAATTAAAACTTTGTCTAATTGAACTAATTGTCGTTTATCGATTTCAGTTATACAATTTATATCACGGTTTTTCAAATGAATAGAAGGAGTTTAGGAGTAACTGAATTAATGCATAGTTTTATCGATTTTATGATAGTATTTATATCTGAATTCTTATTAATGTTAGTAAATTTTTATATTGGTTTCAATACTAAAACTTAACAATATATTTCTCTTAAGATATCTGTTTACTGACGGAAACAATTTTTTTAAAAAATACCTCTAATGATTATTTTAGTTCATTTTCTGGATCAATGTGATTGCAAACAAAGAAAAATATTGAATAAGAAATTCTGTGTCAATTGGGGCTATGTAACATGTGTTAGTTTAGGTAAAAAAAATAATGAAAATTGCAGCAAAAAGCGAAACGTTCTACAAAAAATTATATTCTACATATTCTAATTATTTGTGTGCACAACATATTTACAGCTATTGTGGAAAGAATTAACAAGAATCAATGAAATATGTTCATTTTCAAAAAAGTTACAGCTGACCGAGTATTTTTGTGGTAAAAATTTCCCAAAATGTGTTGTTGAAAATTACATTAGACAGCTCTAAAATAAAAACTACTCAGTTCAGCTTATATTCCAATACACACTAAAGGTAACATAAATACAAAATGTCAAAATAATATATTTTTAAGTTTTTAAGGTATCACGTTTTATATGAGAAACTTTTTAAGAAATCCAAGTTTTTCAAAAGATTCATTTAAAGTTTTCATTTGTCTTGTACTAAAAACGCTCTATAAGCATAAAGCAATTTTCAAAATCAGATGTAATAGCCAATTCTTTTGGAGTAAAAGCTACTCAAAAAATATTCTAATAAACGTAGTTTGCTGATTGTACAAAATAAATATATGTTAAAAAATAAAATTCAGGGAGGCATGCATGTGATAAAAAGTTGGAAAACATTCAACTACTTCGAGTTCCGTTTTCAGCACCAGCTGTTTATAAAAAATCACATATCTCGGTTTCTATTTATCATACAATTAAAACAAACACAGACGTGAAAACAATTAAATTCGAAACTATTTTAAGCATGTACACGAAGTATTTTACAATCTGAAGAAGTATAATTAGATAATTTAAGAAAAATAAAAATTATCTGGAGGGAAGAAGGCAGATGGGAGAAAAAATATACCAGCAATTTATATAATAATTTTCTGTGCAACGTTTTATTACATTATATACACATTTTTTTCTTTGTATTTTAGATAAGACTATTAATGGTTCTTATAAAATATATTCGAATTTCTTTTATTCAAGCATGCATCTCTTTAAACAATTAGCTTTAAGAAATGAACCGTAATTATTTTAAATCTACTAAAATATTATAATAAATGCTGTAAAATTATGGTTTAGTTTTATCTAAAATGTATTCAAAATCAACATTCATTCGACGGTCAAAGTTAACATCAAAGATCACAGAAAATCTTCAGTCCATAAGGTATGTTCAAATACTTTTAAATTCCGTTGAATATTTACATAGCAAAGATTAAAAATAAGTATAATATTTGCTTAGACTAGGGTGAAATCGGAAATTACATACTCTAAAAAATATAGCAAACTCAATCAAAACAGGATTTTCGCTGGAGTGTTGAAATGACGTTTTCAGTTATATTTGTCCTGTATTCACATTCCTTTTCAGAAGCATTTGAGTAAATTTATTGTCACATTTCAGCAGGCGTGAAGAAAATTATACTTCTAAGCAAAGTTTAAGTCATTCAATAAAAGGAAGTCTTTTAATTAAAAATATTTATTTTTAGAATTATGCTGTTGTCATTGCAGATAAAGAGAGTTAGATGTCATAACGTGCAGATTTTTCATTGTTCAAGAATACCTAATTTAAACAACAATATTGCGTTTTCAGAATCCAGTAAATGGCATTTGTATTTATCAAATGAAATTTTAAGTATCTTTTTGGGCTCCTTTTGATCTTCAAGTTGAAATAAATTGATACGAATTTGTCATGCTGCTTGTAGCTAGTAGCACCATTAGTATCTTGTAAATAATTTCATTATTGCAACAACAATTTTGTACTCAGTTCTCTATTGAAAACTGATTGGATGTTGGATCAATTACTCCAAGTTTGGCGACTTAGCGATAGTATGGATGATATTAGTATCTTCGAAAGCTCAAGAAATTTGGTGATAGGTCAATTAGTACGATATTTTAGGAGATATTTCGAGAAACTTCACTGACATGGCTTGCTTTCGAGAACCTTCATACTTCAAAGCTTGGGGATAGTAGCAACTTTGACGATAGTATGTATGATACAAGTATCTTCAGAAATTCAAGAAATTTGGCGATAGGTAAATAAGGACGATATTTAAGGAGATATTTTGAGAACCTTCAATGTCTTGTCTTGGAACTATAAAAGGTCGTAAGACTAAGCTAGTGGTAATCATTTGATCTCAGCTCAAGTTTTCAGAATCAGAGTTCTTCGATATACTTATTGTCGTACTTATTGTGCTCAGCTATTGGCTTGAAGTGCTTGTATTCACCTCGGTTGTACCCTGTCGTTTGTTTTTTCATAAGTTTTCTGTTGATAAAAATAGTTATGTGTTACTGACGCTTTTTAATTGTGTCACTATACACCACTACAGGAAAACCCGTCGTTGATTCTATCGAAATAATTTAATTTCGCGACAATATGCTTATTTCAACAGTGAATAATATTTCCTGAAAATAATCAAATTTTAACATGAAAACTTCTGGAATATTACTAAATTTTAGTCCTATTTAACTGTCATAGAATTAACCCTCCGTTAGGCTCGCGACTTTTATTGACGTGTTTAGGCACGCGATCTACACTCGTATACCAAATTTATTTACTGTTTAAAATTTATTTACTGTTCGTATATAAAATTTCTTGATTAAAAACTGATTCATACTTTTCTTTTAAGTATTTTAAAAGGTAATAAAGTAATTTAAATATACTTTATTACGTTATTAGCAGTTTTTACTCGCAATAAAATTTTGTTATACATTTTTAAGGATTATTTTACATACAAAAGCAAAAATTAAATTAAATAAACAAAAATTAATTTCTTGAGTTCAAAAATCAAGTAAAAGGGAAATATGTACAAACAGCATTTAGAAAGAATAAAATGAAAATCTTTTTGATCCTTTCACAGGCTTTTGTATTTTCAGTTATTCAAACACGAGACACGCATGTCAGCCATGTGTTCTTTGCGCATTTGCAGCAATATCGCCTGGAAGACTTATTTCTTCTCGGACATATGCTGCGACGTCCCACATAATTTTTCCCCTTAGGATTTTCCATAGGTTGTTGAGTTTCTTCAAGACCTAAAAGGACAGTTACACGTCTTCTAATTTCCGCAGGCAGTTCTTTCAATGTTGATATAAATTGTATTTGTGGCCGTTTTAATTCCCATGCAAACGATTCAATAAATTTTCGTCTTTTTGTTTTATTTTCTCGATTATTTGCCTCATAAACACAAAAGGCATTTATAGCAGAGATGTTCAACAAATCGTAGAAAATTACCATAGGCCATCGCCTGGAGTTCCTTGCAACATTATAACTTCGACACATTTGATCTACTAAGTCTACGCCTATTTTAGTTTTATTGTGGAAGGTTATTTCCAGTTTTACCTTTTCCTCCGTTTCTGGATCAATTGCATCGTCGTGGTGCATACTTTCCATCGGATCCTCTTCAAATTCATCCCCAGATTCTTCCATTTCTTCTTAGCTCGACAATTCTTCAAGTCATTTCATCCACACTTTCGGGTCCCTTGAAGTTTCAACAGGGCGTCTTTTACTTTGCGACATAGTTTGTTTTAAAATCAAACACACTAATGCATTAAAATAGTCAAACGTTTTAACTTTTGCGTTAGAAAGCGCGAAGAAAAAATTCGCAATCTGATTAAAAATGTGATGTAATTAGGCGCGTGGTCTACAATAGTAGACCAACCAAATTCTTCCGTAAATAAACTAGGCGCCTGCACTCGCTAACAAGCGAAAAGACAATGGCGGTGTAAAAAAGTGTATTTAGAACAGCTATTGAGAAGGAAGTGCCTGCGCGCGCCATATATTAGAAATTACGTTATTTTAAAAGTACCTGGTCTACGATCGTAGACCGCACGCTTAACGGAGGGTTAAGAATAAGAATTTTTTAGAAAGATAAAAAAGAAAAGAAAACTAGAAACAAAAAAATCAAATTCTCTTTTTTTGTTATTAGAAAGCTGCATTACTTCATCAAAATAATTTTCTGATCACTCGGTTCTGTTTAATAACTAGACAGATTAATTAATTCAAAAGCAATTAGAAATAAAAGAGCACGAAGAAAAATAATTTATTTCCCTAAAATTCTACCTTATTAAACTTAACAAAAAAACTCTTTTATGAGAATTCTAAAACATTGAAGACATGAGGTGTTTTTATTGTTTATTACAAGAGCGAGATTGTATGTTTAAAAATATTTCATGAAAAACCTGTTTTTAATAATTTAAGTACACATTTTTTTATATATTGGGTTAAATATATTCCATGAACCTATTATAAAGGATGTTCACATGAAAAAGTACGCAATGACTTTATGGGCATAAATGAAAACTTCTTTGGCCTAAGCACAACGATCACATTGATTAGCAAGCAGAAGGATTCTTGGTCCCCAGAATTCCTGCAGCTGTGACCCAGTCTTTCAAAGCGTCCTTGACTTCGACGTCCGAATTGAGATGTGTTTCTTTCCCTTTCAGATGTGTTTTTTTTTCAGGTTAAAAAACACATGAAAATCGCAAGGCCACATTTTCAGGCTGTCCACCAGGATCGGATGGTGGAGCTGTTCCCACTTGAAGTTGGCCATTTCCTCGTGTTGACTCTGGACGCACGTTATCATGGAGCAGGACCACATCCACCCTGAATAACCCCGGTGTTTTGTTCTTGATGGACCTATATAGTCTTCAGAGTGTCTCATAGTACACATCGGAGTTCATGGTTCTTCTGTGCTTCGGCGGCAAACTCCAGGAAGCCGTAAAGGACTGGATCTCGTAAAGGCCACATAAATTCTGGAATCAAGGTGCATCTCCGGCCCGTTAATCAATGGAATCGTTGTGCTGATGTATACTTTGAATAAAATCATTTATACCCAAAATGTCGTTTCGTACCTTTTCATTTGTAATCCTCTTGTGTATTCCAAATACTGATAAATTAAACGAATTCCTGTTGTGTTTAAATATTTTCTTCTGAAATTTAACCCAGCCTTTCAATAGAGCATTTGTTAATTTTAAAAAGAAGTGTTTCACAAAAGTTGAAAAAAAATCGAAATTTTGATCTTAATTGCATTATAATGAATCAACGTCTCATTTCTACATTAAAGTAGAAAGCCTTATCAATTGCTCATGGCATCAGGTTCTAAAGTTTGTTTTCTATCTTATTCCCCTTTTTTCTGGCTATGTTTTGCCTTTTAATGCTTATTTGATTGGGTAATAAAAAGTACAATGTAAGAACCATTGTTTCCAACTACTTTTCCTCTTCAGTGCACACAGAGATCTAATTAGCTAAAATGATTTTTCTTTCAAGAAATACAGTTAATCCAAGTTTTGTTGTTCCTCTACAACCGAAAACATAGTTTATGTATTTGTTTTTTTCTTTTTAAGACTTTTTCAAACATTTCATCATCAAACTTTTTTTTTTCGAAAAAGAAGAGAGTTTTAATAGTGACTTTCCTTGAAGATGAAGAGTGGTTTAATATCATTTGGGGTTTTTTTAAAGTGAAGTAATTAAAATTTGTTTACAGCGTTTGATGCACAAAGAGTTTAAAAACTTATTTTATAACGGAAGAAAGAATGTATATAGAACTTTTTATTTATTATTTTCTATTAACTACTTTGTGGAACTCAGAAAATTTACAATTGATTAGTTGAAAATATTTATAAAAGTCACACGTTACCTTAGAAGCTGTACTTCTTCTGGACTTGAGAATGGTTGCATCTTCAATAATTATTTCATTCTAAGGACAGAAAAATGATATAAGGTAAGATCAGAAGAGTATAGAAGTAAAAAAAAATGTGGTGTTTTGACAGGTAAAGGAACCTGTGAACCCACTCATTTAATAGATGGAAAATGTAGAATTTAATTTTATTTTCAATAAAAAGTCGTGATAATTTATAATCACGAGATATGTACATGTGCTGCATGTATTTGAATTAGATGACACTTCTTCTAAAAAGAATGAGGAAAGTCTTCACTTTTTCTGCAAAAAATGAAATTCATTTGATTTTGAAAATATGTTATAAATTTTGAAACCTTTCGACAATAGTAGAATATGATTAATGTAAATATATTATTATGATGTAGTTATATTTTCAAAAAGATATTCAAAATATGCCCATATTGGATAACATTAATATAAATATCCAAAAAACCTTTCATAGTTTCCATTATAACAAGAAGACTAAAAATATGTGAGAGCGAATAATAAAATATTTATTATTTTGAAGCTAAGTTTAATTTATATTTTTATCACATCCTAAACTGAAAATTGCATATTATCTCAAGTATTAATTTCAACCAAAATAAGAATAAAAAGTAATTAATTATTAGAAAAATAGATTTTATATAATGGAAAATAAATATATGTTATAAGCATACATCAGCATAATAATTTCAAAGATAATTTGTTAAATTTTTAATTTAATATGAATGGATCACTATTTTGATAATTAAATTTCAGTATATTTTCTCATACAGTTTACGATTTCTAAAAAAAAAATATTAATTAACGCATTTCACGAGGCATTAATATCTTAAAGATATTAATGACAGTAAAATGCATTAATATGTATTTTCCTTGCGATATACAATTTGTCTCTTCAGAATAAAAGAAATGGTGAGATAAAATATAATAATATATTTTAATGAGTTTTTCTCTATCATTGTAATTTCGAAATACCATTAATATAAGATTTTATCCTTTATTTAATCCAGACTACAATATTTCGATACCATATTTGTACTTAATGCTTCAGACTAAAATTAAAAGATTAATTTTTAAATTAAAAAATGTTTTATAATATCTAATAATTTATATAGTTTTAATCTGTAAAAACTTTATTTTGAAATACATTATTCTTATAATTATTTACGAATTTAGGATAATATATTTCTACAGAAAAGTCTTAAATTTAAAAATTTTAATTAATTTTCCTTTTGCAATTTTTGTTATTTTAACAATTCAGAATTCGCAGAATAAATATTCTAGCATGATAATAATTTTGAAATTAAGTAAATTTGCTTTATCATAATAATAAGAATTTCGTTTTTTAATAATAGAAAATTGATTTGAATGCACTTAATCAGGACAAAATTGTATCTGCTTGGAGATAAGATAATTATAAAGAAAACTCTTTATCATTTTTGTATTTCCTTATAGTTTTGGTATTATCGAAAACGATAATTTGCATTATCCAAAGCATTTTTGTAATATTATCCGAGCAAAATAATTCTACACTACTGAACAACGACAAATATTCATGAATTTTTGTTTTTTCGAGATTTTAAAAACAGGCAGAAAAAAGTCTTCAACTGTTTTCATTTATTTTTTAATTTTATAATCAAAAATAATTTGAAGTAATCAATAAATTTATTTTCAAATATCAAATTGGATCTTAAAGTTTATTATAAGCAATAATTATCGTTTTTAAATTCCATGCAATAAATTTATTGGTTTAAATTGTTTCTTGTTAAAAGTTCAATTCCAAATTTTCATTATAACGGAAAAGCTAAAATTTAAATGTATAGAAAGATTAAGCCTTAATACAATTGGCAATTTCGAAACAGTGTTCTTTCAAACGACATCATTTATCAAAATACAAATTATGTATGTACTCAAAAAAGCTGTTACTTCTGTGTGATTTGGAAATAAAATAAAACTAGCTTAAATTTAGAATTAGCCAAATATATGTTAAGTTTAAAGAATATTATTTTGCAAGATTCAGTAAACATGTATTCGACAACAGGAAAGGAATTTAGAACAATATTTATTCTTCCAGCAAGACAAAATAGTTTTGATTAGTTATTACTCTGATATAATTCTTTAAAAATAAACTTGACGGTTAGTGTTCTTAAGTTGTAGCCTTTTTTAATCTTTAAATTCATAAAAAAAATTACATGATGAAAAAAAAATTATTGAACTTGAATGAAGCTTAATAAATAATGGTTATTTATAAATTTCTCATTATAAATCATGTCAAAGATTCTATTTAAAAATAACAGATGCTGTCATTTTTTAAATATATTTTTAGATGTGTTGCATACATTTTAATATAAAATAAAAATATATAATCGGAAATTTCAAGCTGCCATGCGAGAACATTATTATTTTTAAGTCATTATTTGTCTTAATTAATTTAAGTGATTAACCAGTTTAAACCGGTTTGAAACAATTACGAGGCTTTTCTATTTTCCCTTCTCTTTCTCTCTCTCTCTCTCTGCATATTATATATATATATATATATATATATATATAAATTGTTCTCAAATAAAGAATCATTAAAAACATTTATATTAATAATAAAATCTTATTTCGAATTGAAATTGTTCTTCGCTTAAAGAAAGAATTTCTTTGGGAATAAGCTATCAAATTTCCATTAAAAAAATATTTTCAAATAGAATTTCATCTTTTCTGGTGGCTTTCGTTTATCGAATCGACTATCTCAAAAAATGATACCAAAAATGAAATTGATACCAAAAATTCAAAGAAACGAGCAAGTTTTCCCAAGAAAACAATTCTATAAAATATCAGTCTTTCAAACAGAATATTTCAGAATTTTTTTTTGCATACATTTTCATAGATACAATGGTGCGTTTTGAAATGTGTTCTGAAAAACATATACGAATTTATTTGCTCTTTCTTTTAGTATTTTGAGAATAATACGAAATGTAAAACCCATGCAACCAGAATTTTTGCAATAAAGCTTCAGAATGTATGCCTAACCCGATTCTAAGACTATCTTTTCTGTGGTAAATCTGATTCTCAAAAGAAATTTGACTTTTAACCTTTGTTTATTGTACAATAGACCTAAGTTAAATCCTTATCTATATGTATTTTCTGCTCGATAGTAATAAATTGTGCCACTGCATTCTTTAATAATTTTCTGGTAAAGTAATTCTTCAACACTGAAAGTTTAATGATATAATTTAAAGATAGATAAAGGAGAAAGTAGACTGAAATAAACAAATATGAGCGTAAACGTGCAATTTTATTTGTATACTTTCATTACCAAAATATGTGGCCATATTCAACTATAATAGTGTAATACAATGCATCGTTCAATAAAATAAATATTTGAAGGGTTAAGAGGAAAAAAATACATCTTTATAGATGAAATAGTATTATAATTTGATTAAATTCCTTCGAAAAGTTCGAGATGTCGTAATTTTTGATGAAATTAAATGAAACTTATAATAAAGATTTCACTCAAACATAAAAAAGAAATGGGCAATGAATTTTTTAGCTCGTTAAAAGCCAATTTTAGCTCAAAAATAATATAAAATTCCTATGAAATTTCAGTAAGGGTTTATAAAAATGTTTCTAAACAATTCACTTGGTCACTTGGAATTACAAAGACATACATAATTTTCTTTCCAAAATGATTTACATTGGGCAATAAAAAAACAGAAAAAAAATTAAAAATTATGTTGCCTGAAATATTAATTTTTTTTAATTATATATCTTTTACTTTTTTGAAAGTAATATATTTCGTTTAAAAATGATTTTTTAAGAAATTTGACTTATTTATGTTATATATAAGCATAAAAATTTCCTAACCCTAACTGAATAATTCGCAAAAGTATCTAATAGAGTTCACCGATCCTTTAAGTTCCTTATTAGCAAACAATGTGAAAAAAAAGTATAAAGGAAAAAAAATTTCAAATGCATAACTTTTCTTCTTCAGATGATTCTCAATACTACTAATAAATTTTATTCCCATAGATTTTCGTTTTCAGATGTCTTTCTTCATACTTGCTGCATAAGGAAAGATATATAAACAAAAAAGTAAGATTTTATGTTTTATAGAATTGAAAACATGTTTTAAAATATATTTTATAGAATTGAAAACATGTTTTAAAGTATGTTTTATAGAATTGAAAACATATTTTAAAATATATTTTATAGAATTGAAAACATATTTTAAAATATGTTTTATAGAATTGAAAACATGTTTTAAAATATGTTTTATAGAATTGA
>JAPMOQ010052683.1:1614073-1624423 GCA_026543055.1 Argiope trifasciata | reverse complement strand
TTGAAAACATGTTTTAAAATATGTTTTATAGAATTGAAAACATGTTTAAAAATATGTTTTATAGAATTTAAATGATTTTTTTTATTTGCCTTTTCTCCATAGCATAATTAAAAGAAGCTTCTTACTAAACGTTCATTAGACATAGCTTTTTTTCTATTATAAATGAAATGGATTTCGATTCGTCTGATCACTGAACTTTTTGAATTGCTTGTCAAAATTGGTAATGAAATCTCTAAAAATGTCAAAGAAAAGTTTGAGTGTTTCATAACTGTATAGGTCAGATGATTTGATGTAGTAAAACAAACAGAATTTATATAACCTTAGTGAAGTGAAACTTGAGAATTCAGAACGCTTTATTTTGAAATATTTTTTGAAATTTAAATTAATTACTAATGAAACGAAATTAGGATTTTTTCCCATGATAGTTTGCGAAGATATTATGGCACAATAAACATGATACATTTTGCAAAATTTTGTTTCCAACAATAGCAGTTTTTTAGTTTATAGTTTAATTATTTTTTTAATTAATTTCAAAGACACATTTTATGCTTATTTAACTAAAGAGACTAGTTCAGTTTTATTTTCAAAATAATCTCATATTACTTCATTGTTCCCGTTTATGATTCATTCTGGATTTACTTTCATTATTTCTGGTCTAGATATGGTTCGTTGACTTTACAGTATAAGGAAAGCTGTTAATAAAATTCTTGGAATTCGTTATACTTAGAATTAAATTTTAAATTCAAAATCAAAGTGATAAAATATCTTAATAGGGCGTCAATTTTTAAATCCCTTTTCCTTTCTTTAAGTATTAAATTATCTTTTAATACATCTTATATGTTTTAATTGAAGTTTTGACAGACGTAACTTTCATTAAAAATGTAATCCATAGCAATTTAAAAACTATTTTTACATATTGCTAAATTAAAAGATATCATTTTATCAATAATTTGATTTACTGAAGAATAATTTTAAATAAAAAAATTAAGTTCAATTAATTATATTTAACTAAATAAATTCATTAAATTTATTTTCACGTCATATTTAAAGAATCTTAAGATTGGCAATCAAGAATCTACTAAAAATATTTTGTTAATAAAATTTAATTCGGTTCTGGAAACACTATTTTTATAGATTAAATTAGTGATTTATTTCAAAAATAAAAGATATCGTAATTCTTTTTAAAGAGAAATGTAAAATATGCACAAACGTCACAATAATCGTTATCTAAATGAAATTCATGCACATTAATAGCATTTTAGATTCGCTAATTTATGAATTGCTCAAATATTTTTCGATTTCTTCAGTCACAAAATATCAAATAATTTATACTGAAAAAAATTTATAGAAATTTCTAAAGAAATATATATTTCTAATTATGCGCTGGATTTGCTAGTGTTTATTTAAAGCTTCCGGTTTTGTTTTTATAGTTCAGCTAATTAAATTTATTTAATAGTCATGCTCTAATTTATCTTATGATAGTTCATTTAAATTTTATAAATATTTAAAAAAACAAATTAACTACAGTAAGAAACATTCACGAATTGGGAAAGTAATTCAATACCAGAAATTAAAATATAATTATTTATTGTTGCATATTACAATATTAAAAATAAATTATAAATCTATAACGCAATACCTTTCTATAATTTTTAGCTATACATGTTGTTCAGATACACAAATTTATATCTATTTCAAACAACTACATACCGTATTAAATGATCCATTTCTGATACTTTGCTCAAACTAGGCACAAAATTTAATCTAATAAAATTTATTCAGGAAAAAGAGCTTTTGTTCAATATGCCCAGCTTTTGTAATCCAAAGAAAAAGTTCTTTTGTATCAAATTACAGTATATCTCAGCGAAAAAAGCGCAACAGATTCAAAAAATCACTTAAAAAATGGATACAATTCATTTCTTCTTTTTTAATACATTCATGATAAAAATGTCTTCATTCAAAATAGACTCTGTCGAAGATTCGAATCTTTAACATCGAAAGACAGGATGCGTTTTACATGGAAAATGAATGCTTATCTTTATTATATGCATGTAATTCAATATCTCGTAGCGGCATTCAACGGAAATGCAATCTATATTTTCTTCATATAAAGTTTATGTTTTCACTTCGATTCCACTGCTTCAAGTACCACATCCAGTCAAAGACGATATTAAAAACAGATGCTATCGATAGAAAACGAAATTTATTCTTTATTTTTTAAAACTAGAAATTGCCATTGAATTTTTTGACTGATATAATTTAAAAAAAGATATTTAAATCTGATTATCTGCTACAGATCCGAATAATATTTTCGGGTTTTTTTCCATACCATTTCGATCGAACAATCTGTTTAATAATCACATGAATATTGTAGTCGTTTAACTGCTAGACAAATAATCATGGATTCGTATCGCAATAGTAGTAAAATCTAATTCATATAAATTTTTTTAGGAATAATCAAAAGATACAGCAAAAAAAATAATAATAATTTGTGAATATTTATAATATTATGAATTTTTTGTATAATATCAGGATCTCATATTGAACATTATTGTAGCTATATGCATAGTTTAATAAAAATATTACATTTCATAATGTTTAAATATTTTGGAAAGTGTTATACAATATTTTCTTTCCAATTCAATATTGTACTATATACTATGCTACTCTCTTTAAAATTCTTAACTGTTTACTGTAAAATAAAAACATTCGACAGTTTGAACTGAGTTTTATTAAATTTATTTTATTAAAGAATACATTCTTTGAATCGCTCAGTGGCGAAAGAACTCCGGTCGCCTAGATTAACTGAAACAATATATATCGCAGATCGTTGGAAATTAAGGAAAAGAATTATTTATTAAGAGAAAAAAATTATTAATGAAGAAAAAAATTTCTTATAACCTAATAATTTAATGACAATAAAAATTAACATTAAAACATAACTGCTTCAAGATATTAATCCAATTTAATTATTTCACTATGTTTGCTAGTTTTATATATTTGGGGAGTTCTCTTTAGAAGGTTTCGTTTTTTTCTCAAAGCTATTTGAATAATTTGAATTAAACTAATTAGGTAGCTAATTAGAGTCATGTTGGTCAAATTAAAGACATTTTTAATTAAATAAATCAAACATTAAATTTATTTAGCAAACCTTGTTTTCCGAATTTCCAAAATGTTTCCGTGATTTCAGTATCTTATATTTAGATTAATATCTTGCATCTTTACCCAGTAAAAAAAAGCTAATCATACTCTGAAGCATTTTAGCGTGATTTTCGTTTCAATTTTTGAATGAAGCAAACAAGTACTTACGAAACAGTATGCCAACGATTAATCAATTAGATTGATGAAAATATAATTAAAATCTCGTGCAATATGTGATAACTATGAAAATAATTTTAAAATATGGAATAAAAACAAGAATTATCTTTGGAAACTTTTTCAGAGTCATTTGCTCTAAAATTAATAAATTAAGTCTGATTTTTGACCAATGAGCCATTTTAGTTAGCAAAAAAAAGATGAAGAAATAAAATAAGAATAAAATGCATTTGAATTTCAGAAGAAGAAAAGTTCTTTTAGATCTTTTTTCTCATATCTGTATAACTGAGAACTTGTCATACATAGTATGAGGATTGAATTATGCCTTTATGTTTCTCGCTGGAGACAAAAAAATTCAACAATTCTCGATTGGAAAATAAATTTTCAATTCAACAACTTATTTCCAAATTTATGGAGACACTTCAGTTTAAACTTTAATGCTCCAAGCGGCATTCCTTGAAGTTCTTCGAAACAGGAAAAAAAAATATTTAAAAAAAGAAAGAATGCTAAACAGAACTTATTACCTGAGCTTATCTGTGAGGAAAAAACTTACCTTTATTTATTGTTGATGGATTTTTCTTTTCAAGTGATAAAAGGTTTTATGGAGGAATAGTTTGTTCACTTTCTTCATGTTATTTGCTGTTACTTTAAAGATAATTAAATCTGTAATGGTAAAGAGTAAAAGGAAGGTGCTTTTTAGATAACTTTCTTCACCAGGATGCTACGGAAAACTAATTAACTTGGCGTATTTCGGAGGTCGTAATTCTTTAATTGTGTTGCTTCTGTGTGGAGAACTTTTTACAGTTTAATTTGATTGTGGCAGCATTTAAGATTTTGGGATAGCTGTTCGAAATAAAATTGTTCGATCAACGCTGTTTAAATTTGAATAATTACCACAGTTACTTGAAGGTTTAGGATTTATTCCTCAATAGAGCACAATTAAACATTTTTTACTTACATAATTAGTTATTTAAATTTATTTATTATTATTCTGTGAATCGAAAAAATATTCATCCAACAGCTATGATTGATTAGTACATTTTTTTAAAAATTTCAATGTCTCATTGGGCATCGTTTTTTTTAAATTTATTTACTTGGTCTTCAAGTAATTTTTCTTACATAATGTTGACATATGTTAAGGAATTGTAAAGGCAGGATGAATACGAATTAGTTATTTCGATTTTTTTAAATTTCATTTACACAGTTATAGTTTTTTATTTCTACTTCTATTATTTAAATACCAAAAATGTCATATCGTATTAAATTTTAAAAGTTGGGTTTCATATTTAAGAAGTAATTTTAAAACATACATTCACTTAGATGACGTGGTACTGAAACAAAAGTATGATGGAAAGAGGAAAAGATTTTTGGTACATAACTTCAGTGCATAAATACTCAAAGTTTTATTTCATTATTTATTTCATTTCATCTTAAGTCATTACAATCAACTGAAGGTCAATTAAAATAAAATATTAGATAAGAATAGATACAAATAGTGGTTAAATAATAACGTTTGTTTTACGTCCCTGGCCTCTTGCCATGAAACCGTTTACAAGAATACATTGAGGATATAAAGGATCTGTTAAAGCTTTTGAAGATAATCGCATTCATCATAGTTTTCAGACAAAAAGTTATGCTACCTTACAATTAAATTTAGGATTCTATTAGAATTAAAAAAATTGCTTTAAATCAAAAAATTTTGCTTTTATTGCTTTAAATATCAAGATCTACAGAAAATCGATGCTTTCCATGGCCTCTAAAGCAGAACGATATCTCTCTTTCATTTAACCCTTTATGCTTTAATGTCATTCTACGCTTGTTTCCATCATAAATCAATTAATATAGCTCCAAAGACATTAAAAATAGCAATAAGATTTTAGATTTTCATACATATGGTATGCGAGAAAGTTCGGGTTAAATTTTCATAAATAATAAATCGATGTTCGAAAATTATTATATTTTTAAATTTTTGCATAAAAAACATTAAAAAAACATAATTGAGGCCAAAATATATCTTAAGTGACAAAAGTGCTTCAAGGTTAAAAGGGGTTGGGGGCTAAATAGTTATAAATTTGCTTCATATTATCTTCTAATTTAGAGATTTATCGAATGATTTACTTACAATTTGGCATATAGCTTAAGAAATATATTATCAAGTTCTTGAACTAAAAAAGATTAGCTGTATTTCTACCTATCCTTTAAATATGAAAATCCAACTAATAAAACATGGAATTTTCAATTTTTTCACATTTAAAAGTAATTAAAGTAACTACAAAATGTTTCTAAATAGATGGATTATTTATCTCCTAATTGATGAACATGAGAATGTGTTGAAAAATTACCGCACCAAATTCGAACATAAATATGGATTAGATTTTAATTATAAAGTTTTTTGTAAGAAAATTCCATCAAAAATTATTTTGTGAAAACATCATCTAAAGACGCAAAACGACATTAAAATGTATGCAAATGAGAATGTAAAAATCAGTATAACTTCCCAAAAAAGATTTAGAAATATAATTCTAATGTTTACATTAGAAAAATAATCTATTCAAACTCTAAGAATATTAAATAAAGAATTGCGAAAAGCATCGGCTTTTCAAAGCAATCCCCTGCTTTGAACTGTATATATATATCCCACGTTTATAAACTAATACATTAGGGTAATTGAATTCTATTTAAAATGAAATTCATATATTTCATACATTAATAAGTTTATTGTAGCATTTAAGACAGTGTGGTTTCTTAGTAGCAGGACAGCATCAAGAATCTTTACTATTTGGCTACTATTTATATAACGCTGTACATTATCACAGCTATTTTTCGATAGCGTGATACTTGACGATAGTTTTCGGTTTTGTCCTTACCGGTTTAAATTTTCGGTTTTGAATTAGTTTCAAAGCGCTAAGCCCTGCAATAAGACATTTCACAGCATTTATTCTACGTCGTTACCAATAATTGCTTATGTTGTTATTATTATTGTTTCATGACACCAATACCTAGGCGACTTTTAATGTTATGTTAAGAAAAAAATATTAGTAAGACAAATATTCACAAAGTCAGAGTCTGGAATTTATTTTAACATTTGTAATAACGTTGAAAACACATACAAAAAAATTAACTAAGCTAAATGCATGGAAACTTGCTGAGATCATGCTCCCAGAGGAAACTAGCAGTCGTGTACACATTAAAATTAAGAAGCCTCCTTTCAGTTATCCGTACTATTTGATTGAAAAACTAAACCTGTTAATAATTCATACACCTATTTGAAACAAAAATATTTTTTGCACTCTGATCATGCACCACTTTTTAATAAATGCAATTCTGTTTTAACGGTGTGACATATTCTGTGTGAATGCCGAGATTTTAGTACACAACGGCAAGTTCATTTTGGAACGACTGTTCTTAACTTAAGTGACATTTTAGGAGATAACCCTTATTCAGATATCTTTGCTTTTTTAAACGATACTCAAATTTTACATCAGATTTAATTGTATGTTTTTCTTAAAATGCTTTAAATTTTAATATGAAAGCCATGTTTAACAAGTGCTTGGCTCAGTATGCTCAGATCTGGTCCTTGCGCCATAAAAACAAGCTATCTATCTATCTAATTTTCTAAATTCAGTTTTGAATATTATTGATTTCTACACTCTTTAAATACATTTCATTTGATGAAATTTACAAACTAAGAAACTTCAATATAATTTTTTTCTATGAATACATTTTTTTTTTTTTTTTGAAAAATGGAATCACTATGATGTAGACATGTTTCTTATTTCAACAATCTGTACTTCAAAATTTGCAACGCATTTGTACTAGTTTAAATTGTCATCCAAAACTTATGATGGCATCACACATTATCGCCAGACATAAAAAAAAGAGGAATCATTTCCTGAAAAAAATTCTAGTATCTACATTTCATTTAGCAAATGCCAACGATCTGGCCTAGAAGTAGCTTGTCTTCCTCGAGATCTGGGGGTTCCAAGTTCGAGCCCTGTTTCGGGCGTAGTTGTTTCTTTCTTTGAGCCTCATCTGTGAGGTGCATGATAGAACCTCCCTGTTATAAGGGTCTGAGCAAGCGAGTGTATTAATGACATCATTAGTGAGCTAGAATTCTAAATTATGTCCTCCACGAGGAGCCTTTACCTTAAAACGCTATCGAACAAACTTAGCTTAAAATCACTGACTTCGAAGTGCTTTAGGTGACAACAATAAGATAAAATTAAAACACGATGAATAAAGATAGTATTCTTTTAATTTATCAAATATCATCCAGCTGTTAATTTCATTACTTGCGTCAAACACACAACTAATTCAGAAATATACTAAATACTTACTTCCCACAATTATTTAGCAAAATAAATATTTTAGCGCAAGTCCCAAACTATTTCTAACAAATGCATTCGTTGTGTACTCTAAGATGAAATCTTAATTATCGATTAAACGAGTTTCATTAATTGCGCAAACACCAAGATATGTCAACAATTTTCTTAGAAAATCACTCAGCACAATTTGAGGATTTAATTTGTGCAAATGAAGATTTCTTTGAATTGTAACTTTACCCTTGGGTCAGATTTCTATGAATTATCCCATTTTCCACTAATGCTCTATTATCATCTTAAGAGAATGCGTTAAAGGTCAAAGATTTTCTTAAAGAAATGTTAATAAAGTTTGATTTTAATTATCGATGTGTTTGTCTTTAATGGAAAGGTGATAAGTATTTATAAACTTTTACCGAATTTACTAAAGTTAAACAAATTTATTTGATTGAAATCGATTATATAGCATATTTAAATTTAAATTAGTTTAAGTGTGAACTGATATATGATATATAAATATTATGATAATGAATAATTTATTGCAAATTTGTACTACATTGTCTTTTTCGAAGTCATAGAAAATGGCTAATATTACTAGGCCACATATCCAGTAAACATTTTTGCTGATGTCATTACTAGTTCGAGGTATTTTTCTTTGAATAATCATAGGATCTTTTTCCATACAGAGCTCGTAATTTTGAAAGAAGATATAATACAAAATCTAATTCCGAAAGGATTTCATAATTTCGAACAGTTGTCAAATGTAAAGTATTCTTTCTGTTGTCTTGCTACTTTTTAAAATTCCACCGTATACCAATGGGATGACTTTGTACTCCAATGACAGGAGCATCAAATTCTACGAATGAATTGTCGTTTCAATTATGGCATTATTAATCAATATCAATAGATTTCAGTATTGGCTGAAACATTAATACCTGCTATGTTCGAAACTTTCTTGCTTTGGGCTTATTTGGATCTGCTTCAAAATTTCAAATTATATTTGATGCTTTTAATGTACTTTCTTCTTCAAATTTTCAGGAATTCCATTAGATTTCCATGATTACTTCATAAGTAATCAGTGTTGAAATTGTTTTAAATTTCGTTCATTTTTAAAACACTACTACGCTTTAATGAAACATATTTGGAAATATAAAAAATATATTTCTTCTTATCGCTTCAAAATTGCTTGCTTATTTTGGTGTACTAAATTGTTTGTTGAATCAAGAAGAAGTATAAATATGTTTCTATTATACAATGTATTGTATAAACCTTTGAGTTACTATGTAATAGCCATCTGAAAATATAAAAGATTAGATTATATATCTCTCTGAGAATAATTATATAATATTCATAAAAGCTTCAATGCTAAATGATTTCAAGCTCTGTTATGTTTTAAATTATTTTTTTACTTTAAATAAATGCTTTTATAAGTTTAGGTTTAATCTTTAGATTTATCTGATTAAATTTCACATTTCAGGTAGATGGCAGAACAATAGTGATGCATTTTACAATGAATGAAAATATTTAAGACTTGCTGAATAAAATATGATACAAGTCTATCAAATTTTCAGGTTTAAAAAACTTTCACTCAGAAAACTATGAAGAGAAAATTTAAAAAATATTTAACTAATAATTCTAATAAAATAAATTCCCACGAACCATATGGTCAGAAAGGCGGCTAGACTATAAAAATAAAATTCGTTTTTAAAAATGTCAATAATACGTCTTTTTCTTTATATGTTGCTACACACCAATTCTTTGATATACGAGATAGGATGTTCAGCACGAAATATCGGAACTATTAGAAAGGATTTAAAATACGAAAGTCTTGAAAGTTGTATCCCCCCCCCACTAAAAAGTACTTTCTCTCTCTCAAACAAAACCGAAATCGGCTTTCGGTCATCAAAGAACCATTTCCGGGCATAATGTCAAATCCTGTCAGATATATCTACTTCGATCCCGCTTTCAATCCACTCCAGGAAATCGAAATGGAAACTCTCTCCTCAAACTAGAGAGTTTCCCTCAGTTTAATTCGAAAGCGAAGGACTGTTTTCTCTTCTAAAGGAGAAAGGTGCTCAGGAAGAAGTTCTATTTGGAAGCGAGTAAGGGAAAAAATATCGGATTCTACAGAGTTTGTTAGCTCTCCACAAATTGTGTCTGTCCGGAAACAGTTTTCCTTTCGTGGTCGATAATCCTGAACGTGTTAACAGGATCCCGATTCCCCAATGTTGATAGGGAAGACGTCAACCTGAATGTCGAGCAAACGAATATGGTAGGAATTCGTTAGTAAGAATTGATTATCCCCTGAAGCACATCCTGTTTTATAATAATATACAGCATTAGGCGATATATTATGTAATATTTATCAATATTATACAATATTGTGTGATATAGTATTATTTCATTTAACGCTCCTCAATATAATGCAATGCCTTGTGATTGTATGTTATAGCATTAAATATTCATCAATATTGCACAATATTGTAAGATATTATATTATACCATATAATATTTATCAATACTTTATAATATTTTAAATAACGTTCAATCTCATGAAATAGTTAACAATATAAATATGAGACAGTAAGGCTCTGATATCTCTTCTGACTATCAACCTGAATGACGGAAAAGACTGAGGAGTGAATGAATTTGGTAGGAATCGGCTATCCCCTGCATCAGATCCTGTTTCATAATTCTATACAATATTGTGAGATAG
>JAPMOQ010052683.1:1590080-1614063 GCA_026543055.1 Argiope trifasciata | reverse complement strand
AGATAGATTATATCATTTAATATTTTTCAGTATTACACAATAATGTGAAATATTATATTATATGTAAGGTCTTGATTCCTTCTGACTATCAACCTGAATGACAGAAAAGATTGATGAGAGAATGAATTTAGTAGGAATTGGCTATCACCTACAGCAGATCCTGTTTCATAGTACCATACAATATTGTGAGATATATTATATCATTTAATATTTCTCAATATTATACAATATTGTGCAATAGTATATTATATCATTTTATGTTCTTTAATATTATACAATAATTTGGGATATTGTATTATACCATTTATAATCCATCAGTAATTTATAATACTGGAAGTATTGTTTAATCTCATAAAATAGTGACAAATACATATATGGAGAAGTAAGGTTCTAATTCCTTCTGACCATCAACTGAATGATGGAAAAGATTGATGACAGAATGATTCTGGTAAGAATTCGTTTGTAGGAAATGCTTATTCTTAGCAGAGCGTTTTCTTTCGTAAATTATACAATATTACGAAATATTATAAAATTTCAGCTGTTTAAGGAATATTTCCGAAAAAATGATTGTCAGTCCAGGATGACTGTCATATAAATATTGAAACCATAAATTATTTATGGAATCAAATTTATTTCACAAGTAATGTTCTGAATTAATAAATTGAATTGAAGAATCATTTGAATGTGAAATAAAATATAAAACATAAAAAAGTGGATTATACCTGATAAATAATCTGCTATTTAGTGGGTCAAAATAACCTTTTTTCCAAGAATATTTCGAGTTCTTATAGTTTGAATAAAATTAAGAAATTGCTAGTAAAGAAAGAATGCTCCCCCTGAGAAGGGAGTTCGGAAAGTTTCGAGCAAATCACATTTTTCTCCACCAATTATTCTATATTAAACCTTAATTCAAATTCTGTCAAGGACTTGATTATTTATAATTCCCAATTCAGTACTAGATAGTAAATTCTCTATATTTAAAATGAATAACACATTTTTAAAAATAAAATTATAGATATTCGTAAATTTTAAGTTTCATCCTTTAAATAATAATATTCGACTTCAAGGATGAAAGAAAAGAAAAAAAGAATCGTTTTCTCTTATAAGTAAAGAAAGTAATTTCATTAGAAATAATTGTCAGTTTTCTTAAATAAAGAAAAATCTTTCTTTAATTAGTTTCGGTGTACTTTTTATGATATTAGTATTTCATTAAAAGAAGCAGGATTATGTTCACATTATTTCAGTTTTTTATGTCGTTATATTAAGGGTATTTTAATTTATTGGTGTTGTTGGCATTTATACTGGTCAAGGAAATAAAAATTCGGTTTTAAATTTTAATCCCACTTTTTTGCTTTGTAATCTGAGAGAAATTTTAGAAACAAGTTTTGTTCTAGATTACGTTGTTCTTTAAGCTCGAGAAAAGAAATACTTTCTACTTTATCTTGATTCTAGCAGCTTATTTAGAGTTTTGATTGTTACTAAATGAAAGCAGATTGAACTCTTAAACTTTTTGATTAACAGACATTAAAAAAATAATTCGTTTATTAATTTGAATTTCAGAAACATCTCTTTGGAGATGCTCTAAATTCATATTCAATTGAAATTAAATCTAATGGTGAAAAGTCTGATTATATAACGATGTTTTAATCTTCTTATTCATTGAAATCAGATCAAATCAAAATAATTTAAGAAACAGTAAGAAAATTAATTTCCAAAAGAAATAGCTGCGTTAAAATATCTTCAGTCTGAAGTTTAAAACTTTCTAGCTAGCTAAAACTAATCAAACTCCAAAAATTTAGGAAAAAACTTTAAAAAAAACTTATTCAAAGAAATAATCTTATTTGATATGTTTCGAAATTCGCATATTATCGAAATAACTAGAAAAAGAATGTTTTGTTCTTTTCCAATAAAAAGAACGTCCCCTGTCACTAATCGCAGAACCTTTCCCAGACAGAATATCAGAACTTGTCAGACAGATCTACTCCAATCTCGCACTCAATCAACTTCAGGAAATCGAAATGGAGACTCCTTCCTCCAACTTGGGAGTATCTCCCAATTTAATTTGAACAAGAAACACTGTTTTCTCTTTCGGAATGGAAAATAACTCTACAAAGAAGCTACATTTTCAGTTGAGTCAGAAAGAAAAAAAAAATTTAAAGAATTTGCTCTCCGCAAATTGTCTGTTTAAAAATTGATCTTCTATTCTACTCAGTAATCTAGAAAGCTTTAACAGGGATTTGATTTCTTGATGTTAATAGCGAAAGTATCAATAGCTAAACATGTGTAACAGCGAATGAATCTGGTCAGATTTATTTGCAGAATATGTATATTAAAACAGGAATATGAAGAAAAAAATATTGGAAATATTTAGTCACTGTTCTCTTCTGTTTTCATAAAATTATAGTTTAATCTTCAGGACTTTTAAGTATTTTACAAGCCCAATTTTTCATTTTGTTACAATTGTGCTATTTCAACCCACCTAAAACCACTTTTGTTTCTAATCCCAATTTTTTTCTTTAATAATTTTGCTTAACTTTCTAAATGTATTGCAACAAGTAATTAAGAGAGTTCTATCAAATTAATTTCGTGTAAACATACATTTTATACCTCTGATACAGAGTTGATAAAATACTTTTTAAACACAAACTTAAATATAAAAAGTAGTCACTATATGTGCATACTCAGTTAAATAAATTATTATAAAATGAAAAAAAATTTTAAGTTCTTGCAATCTGGGATTAATTTGAATTCTTTTGTCGAAACAATAGATTTTTAATTTAAAAAAAAAGAATAAATTGTAAGCGTATGTTTGTTTTCCAACTTCGAAAATGTAAAATTATGGATTGCACCACCAATTAGAAACATATTACAAATAACTATCCAGTTTCTAAGTATAGGTAGAGTTGTATATGGATTTACACAATTTTTAATCTAATTGTCGTATTTCAAACCATATAACATATGTTATTTTTTATATTAGGAACTAAATTTCGTTACATTATTTCGATTACATCTAAATAATTCGAAAATTAACGATACTGATGTAAGGACAAATTTTAACTTTTAAAATTAGAGTAATTTCTAAGTATGGCCGAAATAGCCTCGGTAAAAACATTTTCACCAACATTAATATAATTAGTTTTTGAATTTTACTCATTTTGATTTTGAAATATTAAGTATTTTTGTATTACTTCTTAACAATATTTTTTAAATGAACCCATTTTTGTATTTTTCATTCAAACATATTATAAGATTTGATTTTTTAACCCAAAAATCTCCTGAAATATTGCTATGAATTGACATATTTGGCATTAAATTGACCTTTCATGCTTCAAAGTTTAAAGTATGAATTATTGTAATTTTGTTCTGGTCCATTTCCAGTTTATTTTTTCATTTATGTTCTGAAAGTTCACAGCAAAGAATGCAATAGACAATTCGTTCACCATTGAGATTAAAGGGAACTGTGTGGGAATGTATTTCTTCCTTTTAATAATCAAAATTAAGTTTGAATTCAGTGGCGTAACAATTAGATGACCCGACAGAGTGAATTAAGGAGAGTGTCAAAAAAAAATCTGTATTAGGGAATTAATTCTTTTTTTTTTTTTGCGTTAAACGTTCTCAAGTGGCGTACTGGGTTAGGGGTAACATGTCTTTCCCTGAGCATCGCGGGTTCGGACATGGTGGTTCTTTTCTTGAGTTCTATTTGATGTGTGCATGAGTCCCCTGTAAAAAGAGGTTGTGCAAGCAAATGTGCCATCTTCATTTGAGCTAGAAATCAAATTTCTACCTTCGAGTGCTCAGGAATCTTTATTCGCAGAAGCTACTGCCTCCCCGTTCAGGGTTAGCATGGACATGCCATTATCATCAAATGATCTCAAACTACAAGTATATGCAAAGATTCATATTACTGGGGACTATATGGATGTTCCGAACAAAAGGGGCAATTAAGACAAAATTATTGAAATCCCATCTAGTACACTCCTTGAAAGTTTCACTAATATGGCATTTCAAAGTAATCAAATGCCTCTGATGTCCCTTTGGCATCTTATTTTAACGCGACTACATTTTTGCGTTTTTTTTCTTAGAAATAATCTAATTTCATAGCTACAACAACTTGGCATCGTAGGAATAAAAAGGAACAGATCAAAGAAGATTTTGACCAACAAAACACTGTTACGGAAATAGCTAGTTGGGTACACAATGAATTTAAAACATTGGACAGAATACTGGAAACAAAAATACGGTCGATGTATACCCGATCGTGTTATTAATATCTACATTAGTACTTGTAGAGATTAACAGCCCGTTAATAGATAGCAAATCCCTGTTTAAATAACAAGGACAGCTCAATCATCAGTACAAATAGAGTATAAATAATATAAATAGAGTTCATCCTTCATTTGGGCACCACTTTTTATTGACTCCGTAAATGTATGGAGCCTACTAGAAGAATCTGAAAATCTCGGCTATAATAGAAATACCACCATAATTATTGAATTTTTAAAAGAATTCATTTTGCTTTAGAGGCTAGCAAATTTGTCATGAGGGTTTCGAATAATCACAGCTGTTGGGGGCTACTGGCATTGAACATCCACACAAGCACAAGAAAATATCTCTGTTTTCAACAAACTCTATTAATATTGCAAGAAAGCAATATTACATATTTATAACAATACATATTAATATCTTGTAATAATTTCAATGTAAAATACCAAATATTTTGGAATGTTGTTGATGATGATGATGTCGTGTCCGTGTTTCCACGGAAATGGGGTGCAGTAGCTTCTGAGGATAAAGACCCTTGAGCTCCCAGAGGGCAGAAGTCTGACTTCAAGCTCAAATGAAGATGACACACGCTTGCACAACCCCTTTTTACAGGGGGCACATTCATACATCTCACAGATGGAACACAGAAACAACCATGCCTAAACTGGGACTCGAACCCGGAAAGCCCAGATCAAGGGTAAGACACGTTACCCATATGCCAGGATGCCGGTTTTGGATTGTTAAAAAAATATTTCGCTTCAACGCATCTTAACTCTTCTGAATTACAATATCCACTTATTTCACAAAAAACTATTAAACTCGCGATAAAAAAAAATATTGAAATGTAAGTGGTTTTGTTAAATACACGAGTATGGAGAAAAATTAATTGAACTGATTAATAGTGGCCTTAAAATTGAAAAAGTGAGAAACGGCTCTCTAATTTATTATTAGATTTTCAAACTCCAAACATTATTTTAAAAGATCGAACTACTTTTGTTACAAAGCGAATTACTAATTGTTAGAAGAGCATCACCTTAATTAATCATAAGGCAATAAATAAAAGGTACCTCGTGGAATAGTAGAGTTTTATCTTCGTTGCTTGAGATTAATATAATTAAGAAACACAAACAATGCATCGCAGGTACAAGAAAAATTGAAATATAAATTCAGTTTATACAATGCAATATATACAATTTATTTTTTATAGTTTCTGCTATTTTATCCGCCTCTAACATCCACAAATCAAATACAAATTTTGCTAGCTCCTCATTAAATAGAAACGATCCAATAATTAAAACGAAACTTCTTTAAAACAAAACATCATACTTTTAACAATTAGAAATCGGTTGACTTGGATGGCAAAACTTTCTTCAAAAAGTTGTTTGAAATTCAACCCACAGGAAAATTTGCAATTGCGAGTTATCTTTATTGTTCTTAAATCATTATACTTCGCATTATATGTTCTAAGGAAACAAAAATCAAGTTTTCTGATGTTAATGATTTGTTATGTTAATGGAAATCATTTACCTGATAATTAAGATTCTTATTTTTAATTGAAAAGAGTTCCAAACAAAGAAATTATTCGCTTGAAATATTAAAAGATTACCTTTGAAAAGTTTCGTTTGATAAATAGTTCAGGAAGCATGATCAGAATTTTGTATTAATTAAGAATTATCAAAACTAGAATAATTAAATTAAAATCTTGGTAAACAGTTTTCAGGAACTAGACATTGCTATTTTAATGTTTGATTATTTAAAATAATGGAACTAAGAGTTTAGTTTTAGCATTTTGGAAAACTTAATTTAGAATATTGAGATTAGAATTGTCTTGTATCTCATCTTTAAAATAGTAAATTTAAATACTTGCATTCATGATTAATTTTGAGGTAAATAAACCTAATTTTCAAACTAAAAATAATGTTGAACATGTAAAGAGTGCTTAAAATTTAGTAATTTGAAATCACATTTTCACAAGCAGAAATGAGCCATAATTAATTAAAAGATTATCATTTCATAAGAATTGATAAACGTCCTATCAAGGTTTTGTTTAATAGATTTGAAAATATAAATAACTTTGAATAAAGTTATTTCAGAATATTTGGATAAAGTCATTCATATCCCATTATTTAATTTTTGTAGCATTCATTCGTAGGAAAAATACAGGGTGGTTATAATTAAATTCTATAAACAACATCCTATAACGCAAACGGTTGAACGGATTGCAACAAAATTTGATATACACTGATGGAAAAAAAAATCCCAACACTAGGAAGGAGCTGTGCTAAATAAACGAAATTTGATAGGCGTGTTTATACATCTGAAAGATGACGTCGATTCAAATTTCGAGCTACGTGCGTAAGTGTGGCGCTAGTAGCGACACTATGAACATGCAAATCAGGTTTGTTTTAAATAAGCGCAGTAAGGTTCGTGATCGTTATTTACAGTTGAGACATGACGTAGTGGGTTAATGTTAGTCAAGGATGCCTCTAAGAAGACGAAGAAGCCATTATCAACAGCTCACTGAGTTTGAACGAGGTCGTGTTGTAGGGTTACTGCGCATGAGTATTAGCGGCATGGTCAAGGGAAGGTACTGCCTCAAGAAGACCAGGTTCCGATGGGCAACGTTACACTACTGAGAGGGAAGACCGTCGTATTCGGCGTATGGCTGTAGATAATCGTACTGCGTCTGCAGCTGAAATTCGAGCTGCAGTTGGCACCATAGTGACACAACGAACTGTTACTTCAAGGACAGCTCCGAGCCACACGTCCTGTACAGTACATTCCACTGACTCCAAACCACTGCCATTTGTGACGTGAGTGTTGTCAAGCTAGAGCTCATCGGAGCACGGAGTGGAGATCTGTTGTGTTTTCTAATGAAAGCCGGTTCTGCCTTGGTCGCAGTGATAGCCGTTTGTTGGTTAGAAGGAGGACAGGTGAACGCCTGCTAGTGACCTGTCTGCAGCCTAGACACAAGGGCCTACTCCTGGAGTTATGGTTTGGGGAGCAATTTCGTTTAACAGCAGGAGCACTCTCGTGGTTATCCCACGCGCCCTGACTGCAAATTTGTACGTCAGTATGGTGATACAACCTGTTGTGCTGCCCTTCATGAACAGCATTGAAGGGGGTGTTTCCCAACAGGATAACGCTCGCCCTCATACCGCTGTTGTAACCCAACATGCTTTACAGAGTGTTGACATGTTGCCTTGGCCTGCTAGATCACCAGATCTTTCTCCAATCGAGCACGTATGGGACATCATTGAACGACAACTCCAGCGTCATCCACAACCAGCATTAAGCGTCCCTGCATTGACCGCCCAGGTGCAACAGGCATGGAACTCCATCCCACAAAATGATATCCGACACCTGCACGTCACAATGCATGCACGTTCGCATGCTTGCATTCAAAATTCTGGCGGTTACACCGGTTACTAATGTACCAACATTTCACATTTGAAATGGCTCTTCTCGCCAATTGCTCTACCTGTGATCTTGAAACTTTAATCAATGAAATATGTTACCTAGACAAATGGATTCCTAAAATTTCATTACTATGCAATAATTATTTCTTGGTGTTGGGATTTTTTTTCCATCAGTGTATATATGCATATTATACAAGAGAAGAAACATTTTTGTTCGAAATAATTTCTAAGGAAACATTTTTAGTTCCAAAATGCTCAGCAGAGGGTACCGTTTCCAGAAAAATAAAACTTTAACAGTAAACAACCAAAACGGAATAGAGCAACAGTATTAATATTTATTGACTAGTTTTTGATCATCTTGTCATTGGACCACATTAAGTAAACGTAAGGGAAAATAACAGTACACTGTTTGAAGAAAAAATATATATTTTAGCTTGAAGAAACGTGAACAGATTAGGACTAAATTGCACAAAAAGAGCAGTTGTTAATCGTGTTTAGAATGAAGTAAGGAAAGATGTTCCATGTGACTACCCTCATTCACCTGGAAAATTTCAAATCGAAAGACAGTGTGTTCAATAGCAGATCCTAACTGATCAGTTGTGATGCTTCACACATGAAGCATTATGGAGTTCTTTATTCAACGTCGCAACAAGTTACCGCGATCAATACAAACGAGAACATCGACATAAAACTTGGCAATGACTGCAAACATTTCTTACCCTAAACTATTTTGCATAAAACTTCTTTGCAAGCAGGCGAATCGGTTGCATTTCTTTCCTAGAATTGATAACTGTGCCCGATATTACATTTTATTGCACATAATTCTTGTTCTGAATTATTAATATTGTCCCGGCCTTTTATTGCGTTAAGATTAATGTTTCCCTGGAGTATAAGCCCTCTGAGGGACATTTTGGAACTTTTTTTAGTCCTAAATTCGATTAATGCATCTCTATTATAGTCCATATACTAAATTTCTTTGCAATCTGTTCTCCCATTTGCCTTGTATGAAGCTATTTACAGAAGAAGTTTCATTCTAAGCATCTTGTAGAATTCATTCTAAACATCGGGGCTATAATTCCTTATCTTCGAAAACGAGAAAAAAATATCTTGAGCGAGACAAATAGCAAATTTATTTCAAATTTTGAATGGAATTCTTTCAAAAGAAGTGTGCCTTCCAGTTACCGGAATATGTTTAGATCATTATTACAATGGGAAGTCAATTAGATATATAAAATTTGGCGCCCTAAAGTGTCAATCAACATCAAATTTTGAAGTATATCTGTTTAAGAATGGCTTTCTCTACTTTTACAAAATTTGAAGGCTATAGTTTAAAAAAATGGCTTAAATGTATGAACTTCAATGTGTAATTTTATTATTAAAACTGAAGTTTTGTAGGTGTTAAAATTTAATCTTAATCGGCTTAAAAAGAGAGCATTCAAAATATAGTTTATTGACCAGTTTTCAGCAATTATACGCCAAAGTTGGCTTGTTAATACACTTTTCCGTAACTATTGTTCCTGTTTGACATGCGACTAATAGAAGACAAGTTAATTTATTAAAGAGTGAATGTAAAAGTTTTGGGGAGAGATTACCATCTCATGTTATTCAAATATTAATTTATTACACCGAAGGATACAACGTAAATTTAATTTAGGTAACCCATTGTTTATCACAAAAGACACATTGATTTCTGAGTAAGAACGTTGAAATTCTCAGCAAAAAATTGCAATTGTATCATCGACCTTCTAATTAATAAAATAAAATAATAAGACAACAGTTATCAAAATAATGTAATAGGAACTTTGGGGAGATCTTTATTGCAAAATGACCTTTAAATTGTTTGAATCCGTTTTATTCAATAACATACTTCGTTATTCATTTAATGAAATAACATTAATCGAATTCGAATAAATTAATGAAATAACAATTTTTTGCATAAGAAAATAAGTTTAATATTATCAATAATACATTTAAAGTGTTTAATCAAAAATTATTGTTTAATTGATTAATAATTAATAATTACCTTTTTTTAAAAGATTATCTCAATAAAAAAATTCAGCTCAAAGCTGAAGTTAATGATAAAAAGTAAAATGTGAAGAAATTTATTTATACCAAAACATTAAAAATTGATATGATTAAGTATTCGATGGATTTATTTCTTTGAAACGTCTTTATTAACAATTTAAAAGCCTGTAGGGCTAAACTTGATGTAAAATTCATTAATTATTAACACTAATTAAACTGGCTAACTATAACATATTTTTATTTGTTTGGATATTCTAATAAAATAACAATTAACACTGAAAAGAATATCGGCATTGACTACATCAAAATTTCGCCAATCGTCATTAGAATTTTCCTTTACTTATTTAAAATCACAAAGGAATACTTCGACTTGTCATTAATCAGTAATTAATTAAATTTCTTAATAATTATCTAATGAGAGCAATTTATTCTTATAAAATCATCTAACCCCTAATTTATTTTAAAATATTACTTTCTACAAATTATTTATTAAATAGATAGATTGTATATAAATTTTTAGAAACCCTAAGTCCATCTTTCGATACGAGTATACATAAGACAGAAAATAAAGCTTGAACCGGAAAAAATAAAAGTTTAACTATGCGAAAAGGGCACACGTTGAAGTCACATTCTATCTGATTATTATTCTAGAAAGCAAAGTAGTTACTTCAACAGTGCCAAGAATCAGATTTATTTGAAATTCTAAAATGCGAAATCTTATGCAACATTCCTTGAGAATTGTATACTCTGCAAAATGCAGATCAAAAAATATTTATATGTCGCTCCCAAGTTTGTTACTTGATATACAGTGTATGCATTAGCATTCATGGCTTTGAATGCAAAAGGTAGTTCCGGTCGTATCTTGATAAAACAATGAATTAAAATATATTTCAAAAAGAGTTATCATCCTGTTTATAAAGGGCAATAATTCCCTGTTTTGGAAGCTGAGACAGAAGTTTCAAAATAAATATTCGCGTAACAGAAGGAAAAATAAATATTATTTTTCTAAATATGATAATGTAAGTGTGATGACAGAATTTGCATATTTGTTTATGTAAGCATTATCACTATGTCAGATTTATTTAGATAATTTTTTCCTTTCAATTAAAGGAATAGGTACACAGCAGAATTTTCTCTAGGTGTTTCTTTTTAAAGATTGGTTCACTTATCTTTAATGCACATTTAGTTACCTTTCTATTATTTGAGATGATACTGTGAAAATATGAAATGGATTATATTGGATTTCAAATTTCAATAGAATATATATTTTACTGTATTATATAAAAGTATTACACTCTGCTTGACGATTGCTAAAAAACAAGTGAATTACTAAATTGCATCTTAGAGAGCTGACCAATAAAAGTAAATTCAATTTGAGAGGTCGTGGTAGATAGGACTCGTTATCTTTCTAAAAGTTCATGATTCATACGAAAATTCATGCTGTTTGATGTTTGTCCCAAAGTAGAGCAGGATGTTATAAAAGGTTTTTTTTTCTGAGATTCTGTTTGGTTCTTGCAATAATTAGGACAGCATTTGAGTTCCTACGATCGTGGGCGAGCAGTTGGATGACTAGAAGCAAGTCAAAATGTCATCACTGTAGCTGTTGCAATCGGTGTATCAAACAGTGTAATCTCGCAATTAAAAAAAAGCTGCTGGAGGTGGAAATAGTTTGCAAAAGCATGCTGGGGATCGTGGTAAGCACACTACATCTTCAAAGGATCGCTATATATTCCTCGTAGCCAAAAAGAATTTAAATCATGGCCAAGTAGCTACAAACCATGCAACCACTACCGATACGTGTACTTCCGCAAAACCACCACAAGGTGGTTAAATCAAGTTATTTTGCAAACACGGAAGCGTGTTCGTTTCATCTCGCTTCAACCATACCATCGTCGTGACAGATTACGCTGGTGTAAGAAACATGTTGGTTAAGATACCCAAAATTGGTCTAGATTGATGTTCACAGATGAATTTCGTTTCAGTGAGGCAAGTGATTCTGGCCACCAATTATTGTGAAGAAAGCACAGAATACGATATGCACAACAGTTTGTAACTGAACGTGATCAGTACGACCCAAGTGTGATGACGTAGACAGGCATCATGCACAATGGCAGAACACCGCTTCACATCTCGGAACGATGAAGCGTTACATCACAATGGTATTGCAGGGAGGTTAATCTGGATCATGTTCGTCTTTTTAGAGATGCTGTAGGTTTAGATCTTTTGTTTATGGACGATAATTCGTGGCCATACAGAAACGTTGAGGTATCAAGCAAACTGCAATGAGAAAATATTGCCCGTATGCAATGATCGTCTTATTCTCATGATGTAAATCCCATTGAACATGCTTGAGATGGTCTTGGAAGCCACGTTTCACAAAAATTATCCCTTTCCTAACTGTAAAAGAGCCTAAAATCGCCTTGACAGAGGGATAGGACGGTAAAAGGACAAATGTGTACTGCCACTTTCGTACTGGTCTCTAAAGGCCAGTAAATCACGCGTAGCTCTTTGAATAAAAGGGGGTAGGGAGTGATTAGTCTAGGTTTGCTAAAACCATAGTGTATTTCCTATTTCAAGGTTCTCGAATATTTGAAAAAAAAATTTGTGGCTTGAGTCACCAAATAGTCTCTAATGTTGGAGGTAATTGACTATTCATCGATTCGGCATTCATTACCAGGAAACTTTCTGCTCAGTGAAGCAATATTAGAACTACATTCATTGCCAGGGAACTTTTTACTCAGTGAAGCAATATTAGAAATTCATTCATTACCAGGAAACTTTTCTTCTTTTTTTAAGTAAGGCAATATTAGAAATTCCTAATATTACGTGATATTAAAATAATTCGAACAATTGTATGGGCACCTTGTCTTAATAGGGATGAAGCACCAATTGATTCACTAACTATTTAAAAATATATGAACTCGATTGAGTTAACAGAGTGGTTATAAGACCAGTGCACTTCATTTCAGAAATAGATGGGAAACATTTGAAATATATTTTAGAATTCTGAATAAATAAGTAAAATGCATATGAGCAGCTTTATAACTGTACGACATTTGTTTTTTTGAACAATTGATATAATAATTTCTAAAATACAATTTAGACAGTTTTATTTTGTAACTTCAAATGTCTGAGAATTATTTTAATAAAATACTGAAATCTTGTGAATGATCTTATTAATCTGTGAAAAATAATTAAAACACCACATATATATTTAAACTATGACAAAACAGCAAAAATTTATAGTTTATAAATGTTAATCAGCTGTAAATTTATTTTATTTTAAAATATAAAATACAGGATGCAGCTTTGCAATTTAATTTACACGTCCAGAATCAATACATTAAAAAAAAGATGGGTTCGATTTGATTTGCTCATCGTATGTAAATAATATTAAATTAAATGCTCAGTTCTCAGAAGGAAAATAAATAAAATAAAATGTAATTGCTTGTGATTAGGAATAAATAGTAATACGAATTAACAAAAAATTTAGATTCTCAAATCAAATTTCGAAATACAAAAATAGCATTGTCATTAGAAAAACGTTTCAGTAATTAGAATGCTATCATTCTTTCTTTAGATAGATTTTTCAACAATTAGTTAATACAATATCATTCGTATTAAAATATAATGAGGCAGAACAAAATTTTGGAAAAATATGTGATTAATTAATAACGATACTCTGGCATTCAGGCTTGATCATTTGTGACGTCAAATATCAGCTGCAGTAAATTAATAAGTATTGGAGAATTGCAATAAATTATTAAATCCGAAATCCCCTTTTTTATATATTATTGCTTAAATACTGCTTATATTATTTTATATATTATTACTTATTTATAAAGAATTGTGCTGTTTTAAAGAAAACGAACGAGAAACGAAGTATTTTATAAGCCTTTTTTTAAAATACCATCAGAATTGAAAAAGTTTCTTTGTTTGGATTTACAAAGTAAATTTTTTAAAAAAATCTACGTTTGCAAAAATCAAATTATCCCATGAGAATATTATTATTATTACTAAGTCATTATTTGTCTTTATTCATTTAAGTCATTAACCATTTTAACTAGTTTGAAACAATCATGGAACTTCTTTATTGCTCTAAAGTAATTTTTCAATTGTTTCTTGCGTGTATTCCGTGTTACTTCTGCTGTTTAATTTCCATAATATCGATTACAAAATTTACTCCAAGGATCTAAAGAATTTTAGAATTTCCCCTAAGAAATATGGACCAATTGGTATTTAATTTTTATATCGATATAACAAGATATTCAATTTTTGAAATTAAATTTTAAAACTGAAATTAATTTTCAAAATCCCTTTCACAATAACATGAAATTAATTACTGAAATTAAAATTTTAGTTTAACTTTTACAAAACCAAGAGAAATCTGCAATATTTTTATTCAACGGAAATTACTTTTTATGCTTTTTATTACTTTTTTTTTTTTTTTTTCTTAGTAAATTTTTAACAAAAAAAAAAAAAAAAAAACCCGAATGCTGGAAACATTTATGAAAAAACTAATGCATTAGATAACTGAAACTGTTTTATATCTCGAACATAATTTTAATACATTGAAAAAAGTATCTTTATATTCATTAAAGATCAGTCCTTATTTTTAATAGAACAGCCAAAAAGTGAAGGAATAATGTAAATAACTATGAGGTAAATACAAACGGAATAAATGTCTATCAACTTAGGGTCAATAATAAAATCCCAGAGGATACGGATGTTCCAAAATATGGAGGGTTAATACGCAACAAGCCATTTATAACAATAAGAACAATTTGTGCAAAGCAAATTAGATATCCAGATAAACTTCGATCTATCCACAAGCAAGACGATGCCTTTCCTTTTGTACTGCCCATTGCTCTCAAAACAACCTTCGAAATTATTTTGGCGGGAAAAGCAAAGGCGTAAAGTAAAACCAGTTGCCATGGGAACTGTCATAAAAGTCACCATTCTCTCACAAAGAGTCGTAAATCTGCATCGAAGCCTGGCGTATTTTTTCCCTCGGGAGGAAGCCAGACAATATATTTTACAGCCCATTTTGCTGTCCACTCTTTCACCAAGTGGTTGCTATTTGCTCCCCCCCTCATACCGCAGGATGGCCTCCCCTCATAAAAAGGGAGGAATGAAGTTTCTCATTTTGGGAGGTAACCCGAGATGGAGACTGCCTCTCCTGTGATGTTCCACTAAAATCTCCAATCCCATGATTTAGTAGTGATTATATTGTTTTCCAAAATGCCTTTATGGCTTTGTTATGACGTGTCTACTGTTACAATCAGTTTTCGGACGGTGGAATTGTGTAGTTTTGTATAATAGGATGGCCAATGAGAGGTAGTTTTGGTAATCCCTTACAATTCTGTGTGAAAGGATATGTCCTATTTATGAATCAAAAAATGGTAAATAGAACAAAAGAAACAGCTCTAGTTTATCAGAAAAAAAGCAAACATTAAGGTGTATCTTTGACATTTATCCTTATCAGAACAAGATATTTTCGACATGTCTAATGTCTGCGATATTCTGAATGCCATAATATAGCGAAAATGTTCTAATAACATTTTGGAACATTCTAAAAAATGATTTGATATCATTAAATGCAAAACATAGACTTATTAAATACACTTAGGCAACATTAAAAAGATTTTTATAACGATAAAATTAAATACATTAAAATTCCAATTTGATGGATATGGTTTAAAACAAGAATACCTTTTACATATGATTTGCAATGTTATTTTATTTTAAAAATGTTAAAGGTAACAAAACTTAAATACTTAGAATAAATAAATATTAATTAGCATCTCATAGCATATTAATAAAAGGTAATACACGATATCATTACGATGATGTTCAATATTCTGCATGCCGAAAAAAATTGTGAAAATATAGTAACGATGTTGTTTATCATATTGTGACAACAGATGTATATCGATGCTCGAATAAGAAGCTTAGAAACCATTTACATATATAGAAGTGGTAGACTTTTGAAAGTGTGAAATCTGTTTTAAGCGTATACACTGCACTCCCTGGAGACATAGCAGCATGTTTCCAGAATGCAAGAATTTCAAAGAAAATAATATTAAAAGCACTACAGATTTATAATTGCCAAAAATGAATACTGGTGGCTAAGATATTATAATAAAAAAGCGTAAACATACATCATATTGCACAAAATTAGACATTTTTTTTTTTTAATTAGTAGGAGTTCAAGTATTGAAAAATTATTTTAAATGGGAAAGTTGCCAGTGTTACACCGGGTAAACATGTTAGACAATTGCCCAAATTAGATGCATTTAAAGATGATGTCAACTAAAATTTTTAATTGGAAAACCATCTAAAATTCAAGTTATGGATATATTCCAAACAGTACAGATATGAGTCGAGATATATTTCTAAATTGTGAATAATTTTACTTTCCTGAATAAAAGCAAACATTATTTTCAAGCATTTATTACAAATAATTATGTTCAAAACAGAACAAAAAGTACCTTTATTTGGTTGTTTTAACGCCTTACAATCATAATTTATTTTGAATTTTTGATATAAATTTGTCGTTTTCTTTTTTTATGTTTATGTTTGCAAGTATGTTTATCCTAAACAAGCTTTTATTGAAAAGAAAATGGTTCACCATGCTCACATAGTGTAATCAATTAGATGTTTATAGTAATTCAAGCAAGTTGAAATGTAATAAAAGAAATAACTACATACCTATTATGATGACTAGGTACGATAGATGTACCAATGTATGTGGTTTGGTACATCTATCGTATAATGCATATGGCTTGCAATGCTTTGATATATGAAAATACCAATCATTATTCATTTGTGTGTGGGGGGGGGTACATCTTTGGAGATCTTGTTATTTCTTCATTTCAGTTTTTTCCAAACATTGTGCAGCTAGCAATATCTTCAATTCAAATCAATTCCTGAATTCCATCAACAAAAAAAATTCAAATACTTTCGTTGCTCACAGCAGAAAAAGGCGAGAGAATTCCGGCACTTACGGTAGCTCAAGAATTCGAAGAAATATGAAAAATAGATGAACTGTTTTCCTTCAACTATGTTCAAAGGACACAATGGATATGAATATCTTTCTGGTTTTAGGGATTCAAATTTCCTTTAGTATTGGAAGAAAGCTGATATTCAAAATAATCTGATTCTGAATTATTTAATCATCTTCGAAACAATTTGATTAGAATTCGTTATAATCAGAAACATAAAATTGATAACAAATAATCAGAATTAAAAAAAAATGTAAATCTACGAATTTCTACAAAAAATAAACAAACCTTACAGGATTTGCAATTTTAAACTACTATAAAAATTATATGCTATCATCTAGTGGTTAATAAAGTAAAAATAAAATAAAAAACAATGCAAAATGTTCTATAATCAAAGCGACGCTTGGGAAAAATATCCTTAATATGATTTGTACACTAGTAATCATAATGGATAAACCCGAAATGGAATTTTTTTCTATAATATTCAAAAAATAAGTATGCATACTTGTTTTCAGAAAGGAAATAATTTACTAATTTGTAATTTTCATTAACGTATATTGAAATGTCTATAGATAATTCGAATTTTCACAGAATCTACCAGTTCGATAAATTGAGATCTTTGTTTATAGTTTAAACGTATATAACTTACCTTATGTATAGAGTATTTTACCTTATCATTCTCATTAACTTATGTTTGATTTACTTAATGACTTAAATAGCATTTTGAAGGAATATTTCAATTATTAATTGATGCTCAATAATTTCTAAATTTTGTGCAATTATGGCATCTTAATGGAAAAACACTTACGGCATCCTTTTATATAATACTCTGAACTGATCAGTTAATAGTTTGATTGATTTAAACATTGCTTTGAAGAAAAAGCGCCATATGCTGGTGACTTCGAAAAAAATAAACTCAAGATCCTATAATATTTTTAATAATGATTTATAAACTTTTTGTTGAAGATAAGAAAACATGTAAAATTTAAAAAAATAAAGCTTAGTATCTAATCAGGAGCATCGTAACATAATAATGATTTGGTTTACTTCGGTTCTAATTTTAGCATTTTAGCACTTGCTTTTCATACAACAGTAACGTGCACACAAAAATGCACTTAACGTACATTAGTATAGAATTAATAATGTAGAATTAATTAATTTAATTAGTATAGAATTAATAATCAGAACGCACGTTACTATAGAATTAAAAATTAAAAAAATATATTTGTTTAAATATTTTTAAATGCTTTTAATAATGTATTTAAAAAAAGAAAAATAAATAAATTTTGAAATTTAAAAATATGGCTTGTGTAATAATTCAATTCGAAATTATTGACACAAAATTTTTAAATTTGATTAAAAATCAAATTAGATTTTCTTCAGTTCTTACTTAATTAATACCTACTACTCAAATAATCTAGAAATGAGATCACAAATAAAAACATTAGCTGAAGGGGTGTTTAAATGAAAAGGTAAGAAACATCCTAAAAGCGTAACCGTTAACTTATTTTGCCTCTGTCACTTTTTGAAGGAAAACGTAGCGAGACGCATAGGGATCCGATTGCAGTCTACCGCATGCATCAGAGCATGCGCAGGAGAGGGCAGAGGCTCTTATTAAGACCGTCGTCCAATTCCTGACCCTTCTTTGTTTGTTGTCGATCTCAGAAGAACCATTAATTCCAATGTGTACGGTGAGACACTACAAATTAATGAGCGTCCACACGTCTCCAGGGCCACGCAGAAGGAATAGGCCAATTTCAAGTGGAAGCAGCTGGGCCATCCAATCTTCAACCCGGGCATGTCACCCTGCGATTTTCACTTGAAAAAACAACTGAAATTGAAGCGCCTCAACTCGGCTGGCAAATTTATGGACGCTGTGAATGACTGGGTCTCGTTACGGGCACAGATCTGGAAAACAAGGAATCATTTAGCTCGTTAATCAATGGAATCGTTGTAATGAACTTATGGTGCATACTTTGAATAGAGTCTTCATTTATACCCACAGTGTCATCTCGTACTATTTCATTTGAACTCCCCTTGTAAGTTTCATAGAAAAAAAAAAGTACATTTGCTTAGAAAATAACATATTGAAACATTTAAACTAATAATAAACCCTGATCTACTTTTGTTAGTAAAAATCAATCAATTCATCTTAAATTCTATTTATTCGATTTATGTCGGTTTTGAAGCTGTTTGTATTTGCGAAAATATATACACCCATTTAAGTTTTTTTTTTCTGTGATAAGGGTTAAAAGACGTTTAAAATTATATATATTTCGATGCAAAATAATAAAATTATAATAATTATTCTCATATATATTCTTAAATTTCAGCTTAGATGTTGTTATTCAGCATTTGTTTAAAATTTCGGGAAATTTTCTCTTTTTCCTGTAAATAATATACAAAGAAAAAGCATTGTACACATTATCGAATCTTCAAATTTCAAGCAATCCTGTGTCTGAAAATCATATTTCTGGAATCTCATCTGTTTGTAGTGCTATATGTGTACGTAAAAACGTTAACTCAGAAAAGTTTTGAGCTACACTTATGGAATTTGGTATAGAACCATTACACCAAATTTGTAGATTTCTATCAAATGCTAAACTAAATTTGTTTATCTGTCCCCATACAACTGAACATGATAACTACAAACCTTAAAATGTTTTTGACAAATAATAATTATCATACTGGTTTAACATCCTAAATGTGACCGTCTATCAGTCAGTACTTTCACATGAATGCAAACGCGATAACAAAAAAATGAAACCATTTACAGGAATGAATTAGAAATGAATCCATTAAATAATTTCATTTGTAGATACCAACGGAATTCTAAACCATATATTATAAGGGCATACAGTTTGTCAGCCTGGGCTTTATATGCTTATAAACGTGATAACTAAAAAGTACAATAATTTAAATAAGTGAAATTTGCATGGCAAATTGTGATAACTATTGCAATTCTACATCAAATTTTGATTTTAATTAGTCATAGACCCCCATTCAAAATATACAATCGGATATTTTACAATATTGTGAAACAATCTTACTTGAAGGACATTAAAAATAAATGTCTGAGTATTCCTAACATTGCGGCCTTTTTCAGTTTTAAGCGAGATGAGAGGAAATGATACCTTTACTGCATAATATACGAGAAAGCTATGAATAAATTATTCTAGATATTTCTTAACACAATAAAAACAACCTCATATTCTTCCAAACGGTTCTTTTATTTCAAACATTGAAACATAACATTGAAAGCTATTCGAGTAATTGTACAAAAGTTTCACATATTTGATCGTAGAGTGCTTCGTGAACAAAGCCTTTTTTTACAACAGCACATGAAGTTTACACAATAGCGAATAAAATTTTTCACCACAGGAAATTAAGGGTTTAGAAAGCCCATTCTTCTAATTGAACTTTATTTATTTATTTATTCATGTAAATGCACGAGAATGCCAAACAAGATATATGAGCACACATATTTTAAAAAGAAAATACTTTTTACCTTTAAAAGCTATTAAAGATAGTTTATAAAAATGTGATGATTTAAAATTATTTTCCCTTTTAAGGTTTTAGGGAAAAATATTTTTATTTTTTGAACAGTACATTAAAGTACAACATGAGTAGTATATTCATACAGAAAAAATATATTCAGTTTTTGTAAAGTAAATTAGTATGGAGAATTGAAAATATATTCTATTCATTATATATTTTAGTATGATAAAATAAACAGGTATAAATCAAAAGTAAACAAGTTAAAAATAAGAAAAATCATTCAAAATCCTAAGGTTTGTAAGGTTCAAATCACATTCCTAAGGTTTGTAAGTTATAATATGCAGAAAAATATTTTTATTTTCATTTTTATAATGACCAACACATTAAATACTAAATGATGTGCACATGAATATTGCAAAAAATATTTTTAAAGAAAATGAATATGAAGAATTTAAAATATATATTTCTAATCATCACACCATAATTTAATATGCTAAATTAAAACAAATGGTTGTAGGCAACTTAGATAAAAAATAAAAAAAAAGGTAAGCAACTTAGAAGCGAGATGATTGACTTAACATACAGTTTGACAGAATCTCAAATAATTTATTAAAGTTTGTTTGAATCATAAAAATAATCTTCGGTTTTTATTTCGAGATAAAGTAACTGTGAGCATTATTTATCTTTATTAAATTACCTGGATTTCAAAATTAGCACCTTAAAATTGGAAAAATACTTCATTGAATTACAATAAATGTCCAGTAATTTTGAGGAAGAATAAAATTTTTCTTACTCAAAATAACAGAAAGTAATAATATATTCACCTTCTTTGGTGTTTTGATACAGCAAAAATAAAAATAGATAAAATTAAAAACAGATTACTCTTTAAAATAAAACAATGATTAAATATGTGTTTTTAAAAATAAAAGCAGTTCCAAAAGACACTCAATTTTCGTTCATTTAGAAGAATGGAATGAAAAGAACAAATAATTCTTCTTTACTTATGAAGAATTGGTTTAAAACGACATATTCTCTCTAATTTAGAAGAACACATTCTTCTTTCGATTCCTATCTCTAAAGATGTATCGGTTACATATACATATATAAACATATAACAGCATAATAAATCGGCCATTGAGCATTAATATATGCGGATGAATGAGCAACACAGTCGGTACAGGATTTCCAGTCCGATGGAACACAGATGAAGCTTGTTGTGACTAGAATGTATACATAAAAAACAGCGCTATTTGCATACTAATCTAAACATCAACATACAAGCGTTCACAACATTGAAGCGGAACTAAACATGACACACGAAATTATTGGATGTGATATGACTAAAGTATTATCTATAGAAGTGAATGCAATAATTATAATTTGATTCTGTTGTCAACGGATTTTGAAACGACCACATTTCGACGATTCCATCTCATTAAGGGGTGAGACGCGGAAGAAGAGCGCATTTCCGGTATTCACCTTTGATCTAGAATCCCCCTTACCCTATTAGAATTTTTTTTGTCCAATTTTGTTTCACGTATATGTGAGTATTGTGTTATTTTAACTCAATTATTTTATTTTAACACATTTTTTTGAATTAATAAGGCTATTTCAAGTGGTATAAAAGTTTTCCAGAGTGGTACGTTAATGATCAATGGTATGAGTGGTTAAATATTGTGACCGAGATGCAGAAAATGGAAAATTAAAATATTGCCGAAAAAATTTAATAACATAAAAAAGATCATCATTATTTAGGAAAAAAGTGATTACCAAATTTCAATAACAGAAAATTTTCATTTATTCTTTATAATTTAATGTCAATGCCCCTTACATGAAATAAAAAATTACTCTGAACTATTTTATTGTGTATTAGTACCTTTCCTTCTGTATTAAGGATTGTCTGTAATCTTTACATCTTATAAAACAGCAAATCTTCATTATTCAATATAAACATCCCATTCTTTTATATTTACTCTCACCCCTATTTAGTCGAATAAACCCATCCTAACGAATGTACAAAAGCCCGAAGGGTTTATAATCCGTTGTCAAACAGTAGTAACGAAATTACTAATGTAATTTCCTTTGTAAAGTAAACAGTTATTTTAAACGAAATTTATATTTCCATAAAGGATTCAACCCAAATTACGTCATCAAAAGATGTGTAATTTTTTTTTATTTTATGCTATTAGAATATTATTAAAATTAAATTTTATTTTAACCGTTAGAAAATTTTAACAATACAATCTTATTGTTCTTCGCCAAATATGGCAAAGTCTGTATTAAAGTTGTTTAAAATATTTCATCAAAAGTGAAATACATAAAAAACATTTTTTTTTTACAAGAATCATCTATTTATCGTTACCTACACATGATTAGTATTTAATAAATGTATCTTACAAAGGCCAGTTTGTTTAAAATTAAATTGCTGACATAGTGTATATGAATTAAGTAGTATATATTCAGGGTGATATATCTTATCTTTAATAGTTGGATACTTAAAAATACCAATTTTTTTTTGCATTTTCCTAGTAGCACAGAAATATTGTATGAAATTTATCAATATTCACAATATTGTTTAATATCATATAATATCCCCCCGAAGGGCACCTTGAAATGAGGATGAGATGAGTCCAATATAGTGGTTGAATCTCGCCACCCTGGAAAGTACGTGAAAAGGTAGGGGTCGGACTCCTCCCATTGATGAGGGAAGTACTTGCTTAGAGCAGGGTTCCACCGTGGCCTTTGATGGCCCTTATGACCCAACGACATTTCTCACCAGTGTTGCTGTTGCCGCGGATCTAAGCATTCAATGTCATTTATTCGCGTGCCTTCGGACGGGTCCGAGAGTCAGTTTTATGACTTAATATCACATAATATCGCACAATATTGTGTAACAGGTTGTGCTACATGGGTAAACGGTAAAATCTCAGGAAAAATGTAATAATTTGAATAATATTTTTAATAAAATCTTTGCCATTTTTAAAAAAATTAATTCATTTGAAATAGACAAAATATTTTAATGATTGAGGAACAGATACAATAATGTGGACTAACCATATTTCATGACCGTAAGATGGTATGCATGTAATGGAATTTCATTTCATTTTCTTTTTTCTAAACAATGGGTTATGAAATTGAAATCTCAAAAATAAAGGTGATTAAGATTACTTTACCTTTATAAACAAGCATGTCAATAAAACTGGTTTTAGCCATAATTATAATATCAGGTAATTTTAAATTTTGAGCGTATGTTTAGCTTTTTAAGTTACGGAATATTAACTCTACGAAAATTTCAAAAGCTTGATGTAAGAAAAATGGTGCAAAATGTTATCATCAATAGATTATTGTGCTTTTTTTCTATAAATATACTATTTGAGGAAACAAACAAATCGTGAATGTATTTAAAAACTACAAGACATTAAAATAACACAAGATACAATTCAATGAGCATTAACGTAAATGAAACACTAAAAATGAAAACTCTACTATTGTTACATAATGTTTATAAATATATGATATGTTGTTCCAGCATAACCTTAGAAAATCAACGTTAAAATGTGAATGTAATACTGAAACGTAAACTGATATATGTTTTCAAAGAAACAGTAATATTGGTTTGTAAATGCTGAACTATGGAACTGGCCCCATAAACTCACTTATAAGCCAACATAGTGGCGTTTCATTAATTAAACCATTAGTATTCTCCTCTATGAAAATACACTTGTTCATTTCACATAATACGTCTTACAAAATGCACATACATGATTTGAA
>JAPMOQ010052683.1:1526651-1580080 GCA_026543055.1 Argiope trifasciata | reverse complement strand
AATAATAATCTGAAAACTACTTAATCAATACTTAATGCCGACTGGATTATTTAAGTCAATTTAAGGAAAAAATAAATTATTAAATTTATAAATTATTAAAGTGAATAAGTAAAAAAAATCCAAAATGTAATCAAAACTAGAAATCAAGTTTTTATCTGCATCTTCGGTTATAAACTTGGGCCTACCTTGGTGATTCTAAGCTGAATTCTGAAGTGGAATGAGATGAATTTCTTGAAACTGTAGCAGCAGAAGGATAACCTAAATTGAGAAGGAAACAAATATTAGACATTTTTTTCTTTATTGATCTTCCATTTCATTTTAAATCTTAATACCATCAGTTTGAAATTTTGCAAGCAACTGCTTATTAATAATGCATTATTTGAAAGAGAATATAAGAGTTTTTAAAAATAAACACATATATTATTTTCTATTTTTAAAATAGCTATTATGCCAAAAAAGTTGAATTTAAACTTAAAATCCTTTTGTGTTGGCAAAAATAAAATGTATTAGACAAATCGAAATTTTTAAAAAAATCGATTTTTCCATCAGAAGATTACAAATCTTCCATTTATTTTATGACACACTTTTTCATTTTAAGAGACACTTTTTGTACTCACTCATATATATACATTAAAACTATCAAATATATTTATTATGTATATCAAAAGGAGATGCAAAGTGTTTACCATTAAAATGTAGAGTATTTATTAAGAAGTAAAAGGAAACCAGAGAAAAAATTCATATTCATATTATTAATAAAAATCTATGAAACGTCTAACTGACTCAAAATTTTATAATTGAAATAAATATTAAAAATATATATTATTAATAAAAAATATGGCTATCTATTTTCAGAAACAGAAATTCTCGACAAAATCTTAACCAAAATATTGGTAACGCCTTTAGTTTAATACCAATATTGTATAGAAGAACTTGATATGCAATATATTATAAACGAACATACGTTTTGTTTCTACAGTATGATAAAATTCGAGTGTTATTGTCTTGTCACGTTCCAAGAAAATTGCGAAGTGAAACGTTTCTTTGGTTCTTCTTATATTAATCGAGATTTATTTTTGATGGATTTATATGTATTATTATTTACTTATACTTAACTTTACCTTAGGTTTTATTATATTTTAAAGTTTTCACGAAACATCTACAGCAAACCATAAGCACAAACAATAAAAGTATTAATAACGTATTGCCAAAAATGTGATAAGTAGGGCGATGATTTATAATGGTGTTTATATTTTCATTTGAGAGTTGCTCTACTTCAGTGCAAAGCTATTGGAACAAGGAGATATTTTTAGAACAAAGCAAGCGCAATTTAATGAGAAAGGTAAGCGAGCTGGTGGAAAAAATTTGCTTTAATATTCAAAACATTAACTTTTCATATACGAGATGTAAATGCAAACGCAAGAACAAATCAATTTTGCTTCAAATTGTTGTTTGATGACTTCATTTCAAAGTAACATTGCAGACGCCATTGTCGACAGTAATTCAAAACCCATCGAATCAATTCTGTTCCTTTGCCTGACATAATATTGTTGCATCAATCTTCATTTGAGACGTCTTTGATTCACAAACGTCTGATGATTAAAAAACAACATTGCATCATGATCCCCCAAAAGGTATGTTCTCATGAAAATTTTAAAAATATAGCAAAATAGCGATCTTGTGAAATTCTAGCCGCTATGACAAGAAAAATAATTGGATTAATGGATAAATGAAAACGGACAGCATTCGCCCAATGTGATTTTCTTTTGATAAATATCAGCAAACTTATTCCTTAAAAATCTTTATCTTACCGATTTAGCGGCTGTTTAAATATTCTTATAATCTGCCCCAATTATGAATGAAAATTTATCAATATAGATTGCAATGTAAGCTTTATTTTAATAAACCGGAAATTATATGAATCATTTTTAGAAAAAACGTAATTTTTAATTTTTGCACAAAACGTTGTAGTAAATCGCCACCGAAATTATTATATTCATACACTAATTTTACATTTTCTGAACACCGCTATTCCTTCCTAATAAATAAATTTCTTCTTCATAAAATTCTTTTAGAGTTTGAATTTTTCATAAGTAATATATAATAATTTGGTACTTGTTTATTTTAATGAATTGCTAAAAAACAAAAAAACAAAAAATGCAAATATTCGTCAACCGAACTTGGCATAGCCTGAAAATTTATTGAGAAAACCCAGGAATATCAATATTTTGGGAAAATCTTGGTATTTTATTCAAAATGGAGCCTGGCGATCTGAAATCTGAATCCCAGTCCGAAAATTGGCAAGAAATCCATTGTCTTGTCGATCTTTTTGCAATTTGAAACTCCACCCTAAGACCAAAGGAAGCATACATTTGTGTGAAATTTTGGAATCTTGCATATAATGGGCTTTGGTGATCTGCAAGTAATCTGAATATTGCCAAATAAGCTTAGTGTCTTGGTGATCTTGGCATAATCTTAAAATAATCAAATAATTTCTAGATTCATTAACATAAACAAGTACCAATGAATAGTAAAAAGCAATAATATCTTTGTAACGAAGTATAAACATGAGAAATTTATAACACAGACATCTCCGATTTGCATGTATAATGAAAGCAAGAACATCTAGAAGCAGAAATATTCAGACCTCTACCTATGTGGCACCTGACATCTTTGGTTGTCGTGAATGCGCTCCTGTTGTTCTTTTCGGGTCGCAGTAAGATGATGTACAGTTTGGGGAAAAATAGTAGCACGAGAGCTACAATGGCACTGAAACTGATGCACAGGCATAATGTAATGACTTTTGAATTGCTGCCAAAATAAATGGGGACAAATGCCACCCAAATAACGAGGGTTGTGTACATCGTGAAACCTATAAATTTCGCCTCATTGAAATTTTCGGGGACATTTCTCGTTTTGACAGCATAGACCGTACACATAGCAATGAGGAAAAAATCAAAACCTAGGGGAGCAATGATTCCCAAAGGCGTGGTATTGCATACAAGCTCAACCTTGTCTAATGATGGGTAAAAGAACATGGAATCTGCCGGTTCAAGAACTAACATTGCACCAATTATACTGGATTCGATAGATATAAGTAGCCAGGTTATAACAACTTGAGCTGTGCCGCTCATGAAACGAGGTTTCTTGGTGATTATTTTCTTTTTGCTTCCAGCTAAAATCCTGGCTATCCTGTTCGTCTTCGTGACTAAGGAAGCGTACATCATAGCAAAGCTAAGACCTGGCATTATCCGGGTCAAGAAACATGAGGTATGAGTTGGTTTGGCCAGCAGGGGAAATGTGCAGCTGTGGCAGAAGTACATGCCAACAAGAATGACATAAGACAGTTCTCTGGTGGAGGCCTTCACCACGGGAGTGTTGTTATGCATAATGAAAACAACCATGGTGAAGAATGTTGCAATCATTCCTAAGATGGCAATCGTTAAAGAAACTATGGCAGTGCTGTCACTCCACTGGATGTAATCAACAGGGATTCTGTCGCAGTCTGTAATAAAGAAATAGAAATTAAAAATGCATCAGTATAACATGGAAAATTCATAATCAAAAAGAAATCAAGTTGATGGATGTAAAAAATACTTTAAGTTGAATGGTGAAAATATTCATTAGCTTTGGTGTCAATAAATAAGAAAACTTTCATTTTTAACCATTGCTTTTAATCCGTAAAATTGTTACGTTAATCATTCCTGTTTTTCAGTGTTTGTGGAGTGGAACATGATAGAAAACAAGGCATGAGAAAAAAGTTTTACATATAATGATTTGTAGATATCAAAAAAAGTTGTACAAATCAAAAAAAAAAAACTTTATTAATAAAAGTAGGGATATCCTAAAATGTAGTTGAAATCGGTATGGTTACGGATGTATCTTTAGTACTGTAATACAGCAAAATTATGAAGCTCAAATTTATTACTAACTAGCCGCCTTTGACGACCAGCTGATTCGTCATGAGTAATGCGTTCTAAAATTTTCAATTAAAACACATATTCATTAACATTGAAGTAATTCCGGGCATTGATTGGCCTGAAATTAATATTTTCTTTAAGATGATGGACGGAAAGTTCTAAAAGAAAATGTTTCCCTGATAATATTCTTTAATTTTATAAATCAGTCAGTTTTAATTATTGTTTTAGAAGACTTCTTGATGTAGCACCTTTTATTTAAAATATTAATAAAAATATTTTGTAAAATATGGTTCACAGAGCAAAGTATGAAGAAATCTGAAACTCATTATTCATAAATGCATTGTTTGGCTCAAGCTACATAAAATGTAATTATTTGCTTCATTTAGATCAAATTAAAAGTATTAAATAATATGTATATGCTTATTAATACTGGCCAAAAAAACAAAACAAAAAAAACTGGCCAAAAACTGGCCATTGGACCGGAAGTTGAATGCATATCCTGTATAGATAAAGATAATTTATTGAATTAATGATTTAAATTTGCAAATGATCATAGAATCCTTTGCTTTGCATTTATTTTTTTAGAAAATATCACATTTTATATTTATTTTATGTTATCCAGTCATGTGCTAAAAGTTGCATTTCTTTAGATTTAATTTTCCATGATAGTTTTTTTTTTTGAACTTCCGTTGTTGTTTTCTTTTATTTTATCCACTCACGTGCTAAAAAAACATGGTTAAAATATTTCTTTAAAAATTCGTTAAAAATAGGTGCTTAAGTTATACATTAAAACACTGATACCATTAGAAAGCTAATTTTTTTAATCTTTAAATTGATGTAAAAATCATGTTTGTGCGATAATATTTTCGGATGTTTATAGAAAAAACGTCGAAATTTCGCTTAAATTTTAATTAATTCTAATTCTAATTAAAAATACGAAAAAAATGTTCCAAGGTCCACATTCCCGACCTCCAAGGTATACATGTACCAAATTTGGTAGCTGTAGGTCCAACGGTCTGGCCTGTAGAGCGCCAACACACACACACACACACACACACGCACACATTCAGCTTTATTATGAGTATCGATGTCTTACTCTTAAGTATTATGTGACATTTAAGAGCTTTAGAAATTTTTTTCTCTCATTTTTGCCATATTCATAATTTTAAAATGGCTTTAGGACCGAAGAAATACAGTCAAGTATTATTATCATAATTTTTTTATTTGCCTTGAATTTAAAAATGAATGAAATTTAAAAAATGAAATTCTAACCGAAAAAATGCTTTGAGATTTCCTCTTTATTCAGCAACATTTTTTTTTTAAAAAAACAACCTAATTAATGGATATTTCCGAAAAAAAAAACCAAACAGTTAATTAACAATTTACTTTTTCATATTTTTTTTCTTTGAAAACCGAAATTTGTGCGTTTTTTTTTCAAGTCATTCATCCAAGGAGTTTCGAAAGAATTTGAAAAAAAAAAAATGATGATTTTAATAATTAAAAACGGAAAACAAACAGAAAATTAATTTAAAAAACCATTAAAATATTCAAACTCGGCTTAATTTCTGTTCAAAAGATAAAAACCATAATTAAATGTGCGAAAATGATCTATTCACCCCACTGCTTTTTTTAAAAACTCGCAAATAAATATAAGAGTTAGATGCAGAATCGAATCATCTTTGTTTTGTGGGTAAACAGATATAATGTTAATACAGATGTTGCATGCTGCTCGTTTCAGTATCCTGAAGGCCTTATCACACGGCAAAATATTTTCGGCACTTTCCGTCAGCAAACGACAAGGAAAGTGACGTCACTTGTGTGAAGTCACTTCAAAGTTTCACATGATTGGTTGAATTTCGTTTGCAGACAATATTTCCGATAACATTTTCGAACTGATTCGAAAAAGTTGTCGATTATGAAACTTGCTCCACCGGTTTTTGAGGGTAGAAATGGAAAACTGCTGTTGAAATTTCACCGTGTGATAAGGCCTTTACCATTTTTCGGTGATTCTGTTCACTATCGGGTGGAATGCGGAAGGCTGTGAACAATTCTTCAATTCTCCGTCATTCTTTGACTCCTATTTTGACGAGTCCCAATAAACACATCCTACACCGTGTGCAAAAGCGTGGTGGGGCTTAGAATCCATTGACAAAAACATATTCAAAATAATAATGATATAATTTCAAAATAATATTCAATATTTCTTTATTTCGAATTCTAATCATGGACATTTAAGACAAGGAAGCACTACATTTTTTTAAACTCTTAACTGGAGAGGTCAAATTTCAGGGAATTAACTTGTGAGGAGTGGTATTAACACTCGAATCAAATTTTTTAATGAATATATCAGTAAGAAAATTGGCTAATATATTCAACATTTTTTTTGGTGTATTTAGCAATTTTTCAGAATATATTATCCTTGAAAAAACTAATTGCGTTGAAACAATACATTTTCTGCTTAACTTACAGGTTACAATAAATAGCATTCTTGAAAAAACATATTGCACTTCACTTTTAATTCATATTTATTTTTCCAGTGTACAAAGGTATATGTACAATATAATGGGAGATCAGCAATTATATGAAAAAAAAATTACATGGGGCAAAATTGACCCTTTTTTTTATCGACTAGTTTGACTTTCATAGCATGGTTTTCTAGGGCATTTTAAATATACAGGTTCAGAACTAGTATAAAATCAACCTATAAATTCTATATATACTTCACTTGGTATATTAATATATTTTATTAATTTTTCAGAATGCATTATCACTAGAAGAATTAATTATATTTGAGCATACACATCAGAATCAGTTGAATGTGAACTTTCATCAAAAAACTTTTCTGTACGATTATCCTTATCACTAAACTAAACTTTCTGCTTCATTTAAATGTCTCTGGAGCACTGTTTTATAACAGGATTAGTAAATCGGATATTTCGAGGTCTAAGTTTTAGCGCTATCTGTTAAGCCTTTTTTATCACTGGGACACCAAGAGGGGAGTGCGGTCTCAGAGACCGGCTTAAAGAAATATCTGAATAATTTTTAAAAGCATTCGCTGAAACCAGTTGAAAAGGCCAAAATATTTGAAGGTCACAAAACATAAAGCTACAGGGTCAATCCGTTCTGAGCTAAAAATAGATTAGGGATGGCCGAAAGTTCAGTGGTCTTACAAACCTATGTCCACAGTTAAGGGTTAATGCAGTTCAGTGATTACTGGTAGTTTAAATCAAAGTTCAGTATTGTTTACTCTTGAACGAGTGAAATGTGCACACCTTTACTGCGAGTGGCAGAAAATTCATAGGCTGCAGTAATTATCAACACTATTTGACTGAATATTCAGCACGTTCTATTCTATCCTATGTATAAAAATTATTTGTGTAGAAGATAACATTTTTTTCCGACATTAACAAGGAATTAAATTTTCTTAATGTAGTTTTGATATGGAAAAAGGAAATTATTTATAAAATATTTTTTCAAGAAAGTTTATAAACATTCAATAAGTACTTTTTAAATATTTCAGATTCTATCTATATTCTTCGGATAATGCCTTGTCCTCACATATTGGTGGCACGATATGTGAGAACACGCTTATGCCTTGAAAATATGGAGAATTTAATTAATATTATTTTAAAAAGAAACCACATTCTTCTGATAGATATAAATTTTTACATAATTAATTGCAAGCTCGTTTATTTGCAGATGGAAACTTTGAGTTACGTCTGTCAAAAGATTATACTTCTAACTTAACGATCTTGGAATATTAAGATGATTTGTTGCTTAAATTGCTAGAGAAAGAAGGATTTGTACTCTGCTGACTCTTCTGTAGAGAAATCTGAGTTGTTTATTCAGAATAGACCACATCAAGTATAAAGATTACTGTAAACTAGTTACGATCAAAGGTTCTACGGCTTTTCTAAAATGGATAACGTTGACTTCAAAATGAGAGTGCTAACCAAAGTATGCATTGATTCGGCAATTCGACCCTCTTTCCGTCCTCCTGTTGAACTTAGTGGTCTGCTAAAATTAGGTCCTTGCTTATATTGCCGATAGAAGGTGCAGTAACAGCAAAGTGCATCTGTCTTCGCTGAGGTGAAATGTGTTGATTTTGGAATTGGAATACTGACTAATGTATACTTTGATTTAGAAACCAAACAACTTCCTACATGCATACAAATTTCAATTAAAACAAGTTTGGGAGACCACTAATTTAAATGAAACTGAAAATGCAAATGAATTTTTTTTAAAGCAAGTTGCTTTTTGTTAATATATTTGAAAAATAGTGTATGTTGTGTACAGGTTCGCCAGATAGTGTGGAAAATATATGCCTCCTAGATTTGCTTCTTTTAACATATTGGACTTATAAATCAACAAATTTACACTATTTTGATGTCATGATTAATTAAAACCACTCATGATGTCAAGATTAGTTCGTATTTTTTAAAATTATCATGCTCGTGTTAAATTAGATATATATTAGTTTTTGTATTTGGATCAAAATTTGAAGCATATCTACAATTCTGGCGTAAACATCACACTGGTAAATATATCATGCTAACACTTTTCATTTTTAAATACACGTGAAAAGATAAATAATCGCCAAATCAAACGCACATCAACCACTTAAATAATAAGATAATATGCATAATTTTATGTAGCTGACTCATCTCATTTTTATCATGTTTACATGAATATGAATTGAAGACAGATGAGTTTATTTACGACAGATTGTAATATGCAGTTTTGTAGGAATTGAGACAGATAAACTTTCTTTTTAAATAAACTGATACACTTTTAAGAAGGATGTAATGAAAAATTTTGCAGATAACTGTAATTTTAATGTGAAGACCGAAGCGCCGAATTCCAATTGTTCTAGCCCCTTCTTTTTCTCATTCATAAAGTTTTCAGATAAACACAATTCCAAATCAAGATGATTAGAATATAGAAATATATCGTATCTCGAAAGAGAAAATTTTTGGAGCCTTAAATAAATTGTATGCTTTCGTACGTAAGCAAAAAAATGCATATAATAACAAATAAACGTTTGGAGGACAGTCTAAAGCAGGTTATGTACCAAATATGTCAAACTAGCCTTCATGGCGATAGAACTAGCATTAAACAACTTTGTGCTGATCATCTTGCCGATTACTTTAAATGTCAGACTGTGCATGTATTGATAATACAGAACATGAAAATATTTACAAAAAAATTAGAAAACGAAATGGTGCTAATTTATACAGTTACTTTAGTCTATTACCTTCTTCGTCGATTTGCCTTTCTGGAAAATATGAAACTAGATGCACCAAGAAACAGTTACCACTTAACATTTCAATAATTACCATCTTCTTACTCAATAACAGCATGGCGATAAAAGAATTGCCGCCATCCTCCCATAACTGTTCCACAACCATAAAACAGAATTCAATATCAATAATACTTGTATCTTCCTTCACAGGTGCTGGGGCAATAACCATTAAATTATGTGAAGGCATCTCCTTCTCCCTTGAAGTTTTGCAGCTGTTGCGACGTCTCCATCGAAGAGCTCAATTACACTAATTGCTCTTAGCGCTTTATTTCTCCTTCAGGCACAAAGGTCCTGCGATACTTTACGCTTCTGCGTGATTTCATTTACGCTAGCGCGAGTTGATGAGTGGATAATTTAAACTTTCCGCTGTTCCAGAGAGTGATTTATTGCACATTGGTTGGTGCAGCCATGTGACAGCTTATTATGATTTAGCGTCTGATAATTGGGTATAAAATTAGGCTTTTATGTGCTGGCTTTCTCGAAACTCGTAATGAGAACAGCTCGACTCATCTCTTGTTTATTCTAATAAAGCCGAGAAACCAACAGTCGATTGTTCAAGATTTCTTTTGATTGATTTTCAGTGTTTAATGGGTTTCGAGACTATGTCTGTTTTCGTCTTTATTTTAAGATCTCTTCATGTAAAGATAAGATAATAAAGAGAAAATATATTTACAAATTATATGTCACAATGAATCATCCAGATTTGAATAATGTGTTATCTTTTTTCAACGTATTTTGCTTGACAGAAGAATAAAAAAAGCTTGCTGGTTACAATTCACCACTAATTCCGTATTAATATTATAAAAGCATATATATGCATTACAAATGAGATATCTCGTCTATCAGATACTTCGAATTACAGATTTCTGTAGGCTAAAATTTGACTAAAATTTTAAAATATTTGATTGTGGGCTAAACCTTCAGATATGTACAAAGAAGTTTTCCTACGACCTGTCCACCTACAGAAGAAGCATACTTTTTCGCCTTGACCCTTTCTTGCGGTTTTGTGAAGTAATTTGGTGTTTGTCAAGTTTTGCAACAATTTGTAGGTAAATTAGAAATTTATTAAAGAATCCTAGAAAAAGCAAAAGAGAAAAAACAGGGGAAAGCGTGCTTTATCTGAAGATGAACAGGTTGTGGGAAGGCCACTTTAAAAAGTTCAGTCTATCTAAACTGGCACAAGAGACAAAATTTTGCCCACAGACAAATGTAATTGGAGGTATTTGAAAGACGAGCGATCTCGTCAATAGTGTAGAAAATGTTAAGGTGAAAGAGAAAATGAATCTGTTAATAAATAGTATCGTTTATTGTAATGTGAATGTATATAATAATGAAAAAATATTGAGAACATGAAGATGAAATAAATTCATATTAAGGTTGAAAAAAAAGTATATATTTCTCATTACTGTTGAATTCTCAATTTCGATTCAAACTAGACACAGGCCAGAATGTTACAGCTTCAATTTCAGGACTGAATAATCAAAGGATAGTTACAATTTATTAATTATATTCCTTGATTTGACGTCTAATTCCAATAACTGGTTAGATACTTTGTTCGGATCTGAGGATCTGTTCGGATCTTAATTCTAATATTTGATTTGATGCTTAATTCCAATCCTTGATTTTATATTCAGTTTCAATCCTTGATTTGATGCATAGCCCCAACTTTATCCATTGGATCATTCCATATTTGTATCAAAGAGTGCAATGAAGCAAATACAGAATATGCAAGAATCGTCCTCATAATCGAATGCTTCTGAACTTGTGGTGCACTTACTCCCTCCACAACCATTTCCCGAGAAGAGCATGAAATGATCTCACGGTGAATACAGATAAAAGGGAAGATGAAATGTGAACATAGACTTATAAATAGGACATAAATGAAAACAGAATTGATTTGTGATGTGCGGGACAATAATATTATGGGTATCTAAGTAAAGGAACGTTCAAAATCACTGCCATGATGTATCTTTGTTCAAAATATTAATTTCGTTTCCATAAATATATCTAAACCTTAACTTTTATCAGCTTTTAATCTTCGAATTTTTAAATTGTTTAACTTAAAATTTTTGATGGATCAAATAATTATTCTGTTATATAAATTATATAACTTTACTTTTGATACAATTTTATATAAAATAATCCTTCTAATAAAATAAAAAATGTGGATCAAAAATTACATAAAAGAAATAGTTTCATTCGTCTATTACATTAAAATTAAAATCATTTTATTAAACTCACACCTTTTAGAGATTTGTTATAATTTTAGAACGTTAAAGTAATTTATGTACTACTCTAGACAAACATAACTATAATCGTCATTGTCTAATTTAAAAAGAAAAACATTAATCAACAAATCACTCATTTATATGAAAACCATTATTTCAATTTCAAACGAATATTTGAAAGCAATATCCTTATATGGATTTAAATTTTTTTGCTTTATTTGAGATTCCCCTACTTGTCGAATAAAATGATTATTTGTGTCAGTTAATGATTTATTTTAAAAAAATGCAATCTTTATCCTCAAAAACAAGTTTTTTACGTGTTATAGAGATGTTCGGATTTTCCATTCAGATTTCGAGTTACACAATGATCATTACAATCTCAGATAACAGTTCTACCAGTGGCCCGTTATTCAAAATGTAGTCGCCACAAAAATTCTTATATCTTCCCTGTATGCGAAGTGCCCTAGACCTAGGTGGACTGTTGGTAAGGTAAAGGTCTGGTATGTTGTAGAGTGAGGAATGCCAGCCCAGGTGTCGTCCTAGTCATCTGATAGCGGTTCAAAATTAGGAGGTACGTGCTAGAATAGCCCTACTTTTCATTTAAAGCGGGACGTCTAAGCTAAACTTGAAGTGACGCTTTTTATGTAATGAATCTTCTTTTTTTAAGTACCATCTTAAAAGAATCATATGATGAAATCGCCTTGTTAAAATCTGTTTGCTCGTAACCTGAGTTTTGGAGAAATAATTTTCTCTTTGAAAAATTATAGCTTGATCATAAAGTTGTAGAACAAAGACGAAAAAAAAGAATTAATTAGTGAATATTAAAATTAGATTTGATCAAGAGAAAAATTCTAAAAATTGTACTTAGACACTTCTTTATTAAGTTGTTTTTTGCACGGTAACAAACAATTAATAAAATAACAGCTCTGTCAATAGTTTTCTTTGAATGAATTTCTTTTTCAACGTTTTTTTATGTAATTAACTCTCTTAAATCTTGATATAAAAAGATTATATCTGCTTTACCAAAAAAAATGAAATAAATAGTTTTCTTTAATTCTTTGAATGCTTTTCAAGTTAATCTTTAGTAAAATATTCAATTTTAATATGCATCATAAATTCTGCGATATAATTTTTAAGGTTATCAGTAAGAATTTTAAAGATTTCTTTACCAATCCTAGAATACTGCTTTCGTGATATAAACTTCAGTTTTTAAAATAATTTTATAATTTCATTAAAAATTTCATAATTTTTCTTACAAATTTCATTGTAAAAAAGGAAGTATTTTTCTTGATGAGAAAATTATGGAGAGAATTTACTATTTAGTACGCTAAGGCATTTATACATTAATTTTTGATACTCTAAGAAATGATAAGCTTTGCACTTTACATCAGCAATGTTACAGAATTCACAAACATTAAATAAAAGAAGACAAAATCATTGCTGATTTCAAAACATATTTCTTTACCACAAATCAAGTTCTGAAAAGAGCAAAAATGGAACTAGACGATGAGCATCGAGCGTCTCGTCTGCACAGAAATAAAATACTCAGCAGTATGTTGAAAGGATTAAGGGAGAAGGATTATATTGAATAAAAGTTTCGGTATATAAGAAGATTATTGTAAAGAAAAGAGAAACCCGGAAAAAATATAATAACTTAAGCTGTAGTCAACTGGTATCATGTTTGAAGGGAGAAAAAAAAATCTAAGCGATAAGGTAAGGAATTTGGGTCATCACACGCAATCCTTATATAATAGGTATTGTATGATCAAAGACTGAATTTTATGGATGTTTTATATCTACTAAAAATAAAGGGGGACGTGTGTGTTTGTACATCAGCGTCTATTGGCCGAATAATCTATTACACGAAATTTGGTATGAATTATATTTTAAGAAAATGTGTATTTCAAAGTGATTTTTTTAAATCTTCAGTAGAATTTAAACTAATTAAAAACCAAGCAAAAAATGTTGGCCTTTTTCGTCATAGTGTTAAAAGATTATTGCGAAAAGATAAGTTTTACTATTTGTGTTACATATATATATATATATAGCGTATCAAAGCTTAGATAACATCGTAGAGTATCGAAGGGCTCAACAATTAATGCTAACATAGGGCAGACAACAAAACTTTCCACAAAGAATTCACAGATTAGTATTATAAGAGAAGTTAAAAGCATACAAATAAAGCGTCAAATTTAATTTAGAATTTTATTGCATTGCAAAAAATATTTTAAATATTTTCCAACGGATTTTGAAAACAAAACATAAATCCTTAACTTCGGAAATGATCTGAATTTTTTAAAACTGAATAACTACATAGCAACACTAACATTCTTTATTTAAGATAATATCACTAAAATCTTAAGGTACAGAGTGAGCCAGAAAACCTTACTTATTTGAAAAAAATCCCGAACGGTGAGTCGGGTTGGTAGAGAGGTGATGTGGTGCTACTGGAGGAGGAAGTCCCCCAAATTTTCCCCCTCTAGTCAGTTTCAATCATGCTCTGGTCTAGAGAACAGTGGGTCTTCGCCGTCGAGAGCTTCTTTTCTAACACTCGCTCACTTATTGCTACGCAACGTGCCTTCCGCGCTCGCTTTGAAATTTCTCCTCACAGATTCGTTCCTGAAGGTAATTCGATTCTGTCGTGGGTTAACTCATTTCGGGAGTGTCGCTAAACTTAGAAATGGACATCAACGGACTACCAGAACTCCGGGAAATGTAGAAAGAGTGAGGCAGTCAGTTTTGCGTTCTCCCTGGCGTTCGGCTCGAAAACACGTAGTTGCTCAGGGAATTTCTGACACCACTCTTCGACGAATTCTCCATCAAGACCTTCAATTTCATCCCTATAAATTGGCTGTTGTGCAAGAATTAACTGAACGCGATTTTGTTACCCGTCAAAATGCTGCTTGACAACCTGCCAGAAGACGCGGTCGTTTTTTTCGGCGATGAGGCTCACTTTGAAATCCCTGGTTTATGTCGATCAATAGCTCACCTCAAGAACAACATTCGCTACGCCATTGCCATTATACCGATTGTTATGCTGCTAAGAGTGGACTCGAACTTCAAAAATCGACTTAATCAGTGTATGCGGAATGGGGGGTAGCCATATAATTTTCCAAACTGTGTGAAAAATAAATTGGGATATTGTATTCTTAAATAAAAAATAGAATTAAAACAATAACTGAAGTACTTTTGTTTTTATTGACTTTCTAAATAAATAAGTTCCTCTAGCGCACCCTATAGTTTCCAATAAAAAAGGAGATTTTTTTCAAAAATATTCTGACTTTTAGATCAGAAATAATTGCGTAATATCATCCCTTCTCTGTTGCACAAAATATTGTAGGTGCTTTAGATTGCCCTTAGAACCATTAAGTAACTCAATAATTGCTGACATATTCATATAGGTAAAATAATGGTAATTCCTGAACATTCTCGTCTCCAGTGGTTTTTCTCAATAATTGAGACAAAACATTTTTTTTTTACAAACGTAAAAATAATATGGGGAAGGATATGATGAATGGGATTGTCTTTTCGTTCCTGCCCTCAATAAGAATCGGAAAGCTGAGACCGATGAAATACTTTTAGATGATGATGAATGATTCACCTTTAATCATCTTCAATCAAGCACTATTTTGAACTAAAGCTGTCTGCTGAGGCAAGAAGCGCCTGTCCAATTAAGTACTCTCTTCCCAAATTAATATGAACGTAAAAATGATATCCATCAGATAGATGATGATAATAATAAATGGAGTCCGATTAGTCATTTTGACTCATCAATGACGATTTTTTGATTTACTTTAAATTTGATTTCAAAATGAATTTAAGTTGAAAATATATATCATTCGAAAGTTGTGGTTTGAAATATTTTCTTAAAAAAGAAGTGGTTCCTAATGAATTATTTCATGTTATTTTTATTAAAAGAGTCGTTTTTCTAAGAGTATAATCAAAAAAAGGCAAAAAGCTATTCCACGATTTTTTTTTAAATTCCTATTCGAGACATTGCAGATATTGCACTTTTTGTCAAGAGTTTCTTACCTTTTTTGACAGAAAAATCAATTCGGCAGAGACAAAAACTAATGCATATATTTTTTTAAAAAATCACAATTAAAGGAATTTATTAAAACTAATTTAATTAAATATAAATACCGACAACAATATAATTATTAAGCGTATGATTTTTATAATTAGCAAAATTTTAAGCTTCTTGCTGAGAATAAAGTGCAAAAATTCTGAAAAAATTAGAATCCACATAATAATTAATATACAATTTTCGACACCTAATTTTACTTGATAGAGAATTTTTTTTAATTTTTCAATTCGTTCTAATCACTGCGTATTAGCTGCAAACACTATGAATAATAAATATGTACCTTTTAAATCCGTATTCCTTTTATGGAATGCGATAGAATCTAACAAACAATTTAGTTTGTTAATTATGTGTTCCTTGTTTGTTTAATTCTATAAATTACGAAATTTGAGCTGATGGTTATTCCACGATGATCATGCAAAGATAAAGAAGCCTCTAAATAAGAGATAACTTGAAATGAGATGTATTTACATAATATTTAGTGTTTCAACTAATAATGAAATGCACCATGAACAGTCAACTCAACCTGTTATCTCAATATAAAATTAAAATCATTTCCGCAGGTTTCCTTATTTAATTTTTATCAATATCCTTATTGCAAGTAAATATTCTGGTATCAGATCAAAAATAAACTATTATAAATTGGAATACTTTTAAACATGTAAATCGGAGCATATGGATTAGGAAAGCAGATTCTATAACAAAATCTCATTTGTTTTGCTCAGCTATTGAATTAAGAAAAATTATTTTTCATTTATTTTTAAGGAAAACTGAATTACTTTCCGAAATAATCCAAACATCAATTTAAATTCACCGTCAACTCTAATGATTTTACTCATAATTGGGGTCAAAGAACTGCAGAAAAAAATACTAAGGAAAACATTATAAGCAAGAGACAAATTGCGCAGTGCATTGCGGTTCATCTCACTCAGCCAACTTTTGCCGGAATCGGAAAGTTGGAAGCGATAAAACGCTTTTAGATGATGATGAATGATTCATCCTCAATCATCTCCTCCGATCGAACGTACTATCTGCGATCGGAAGCAGACGTTCTATTATTTGCTTTCATCCGAATTAATAGGAATGGAAAGTCGTCATCCATCAGATAGGTGTTGATGATAATAAATGGGATTCAATTCATCATTCGGACCTGTCAATGAATCAGCTCTTTTTTGTGGAGTATATTTGATTTCGAAGTAACAGATATCATTTCATTGGGAGAATATTCAGTCTATAGGACTGTTTAATTAAAAAAATTAAACAGGTATTAGCATTTATATTAAAAAAACAGCACTTAAGAAAACAACTATTGGGGAATTTTCCTTGCGTATTCATGAAATAAAGGCAAACCTAAAATTATAGTTTAAGAATTTAAATTAAATTAAAACCTATTTATAGAAGAAGAAGAATTAATAATACTTGTTTTTAAATCTGTTGGACGATTTTTTAAAAATATAAATCAATCACATCTTAAAAAGCATTTATATATTTAAAAAGGAGAATAAAAAAATAACAATGGGAAAGTTTATCCTTTCATATTCATGAATTAAATATGAATCTAAAAATCTTATTCATTAATAATTTATATTGATTGAAAGTATATTCATAGAAAAAGAATCAACTGAATCAATGAAAAAGAATCAATTCCTTAGAAAAAAATTAATGAAACAATCCCTAATTATTGAATATATATAAAGCATTATTATTATAAGAGCTTTATTATAAATAATATTTAAAAAAATACGTTAAAACAGAGCAACATTTTGCTAGTCACAGAAACTTTTTGAGCTTTTTTATATATGTTCATGAGGAAAAATCTCAATTGCTGCGATTTTCTGAGAAATGCATGTCCTGTATAAAGCTTTAGATGTTTCGTAAAGGCTTAAAACCGTTTAAGAAACAATAATAATAAAATAACTTGATTGTAAGCAATAAAAATCATTAAAAAGGAGCAACATGTCGCTAGTCACAGATAAATTTTGAGATTTCTCTGATGAGTTCATAAGGAAAACAATCCAATTTCTACAATTTTCTGTGAAATATACGTCCTGCATCAGTTTATTTCGTAAAGACTTAAAACCGTTGAAGAAATAATAATAATAAAAGAGTTTGATAATAAGTAATAAAAGCATTATGAAGGAGCAAAATTTTGATAGTCACGAAAAAGTTTTGAGCTTTCTATGATAAGTTCATGTGGAAAAAGCTCAATTTCTGCAACTTTCTAACAAATGTTCGTCCTGCATAAAAATTTAAATTCATTTAATCTGTAAACTTCTGAAATCATTTAAGCCTAATATTACTAACTAGATCACATTATTTTTTCTAGATTACATTTTTTTTCTAGTGATTACATTAACCATGTCATTGCCATAGCCTGAGATCAAAATTTAATTCTGCAGATATTTGAATCTTTCATACGTGAACAAGATTTTTATGCTCAACGCATATTTCAAAACTTTGGACATGTGATGGCAATACATAACGAATACATTTTTCTGGAATTTTTTAACTCCATAGACAGAAAATAAAAGCTTATGAGACTGTCATTCCAGCTGCCAGACGCCAGTGATTGAACTGAGACGACCTTAACCTTCTCAAAGACATATCTCTTGAGGCTGGAAATTATTCCCGAAAATGTAGGAATTATTCATCTCACTAGACTTACAGCTGCAAATGCCTTATTTTTAGTCACTCCGACACTCCTCACTGCATTGAATATTCTAGTTTAGTTAGATTAACGTTTCGTAAAGCTGTACCGCACTGGAAGAATGTAACCCACAGCAATTTTTCTACAATAATTTGTGAGTCAAAAAGTATCCCTATTGCCTTTTTTTTGCAAAATCTTCAATAATATGGCAAAATTTTTAAAATTTGGATGCATTATATTTAACATGATTTTTTTATACTTCTGTAAAGTTTAAGTAATTTTTTCGGGATTTTCATATTACACCAAGATCGCCTCCCCCTTACACATAGGATGCCATGATATCACTAATATTGTTGCATTATTGGCAATTTTCAGAATATGCCAAAATAGCCAAGATAATGGGATTTCTGCTTCACTTTCGGGTTAAAAAAATATTACCAATGTAATTTTCTTGCCATCATTTAGTAAGAGTTTGATATTTTTAGCGATTTATCAAAGTGGACGTCTAAAATAAAAAATACAGTTTTTTTTTTCAGATTAAATATTTTACCTAAGTAGATCCCATATATCTAGTTAAATACATTTTATGGGAGACACAAACCTGTAAGATTTTCATTCGGCCACCATCCTAGTTCGCAGTCCTTGCAAGTGAATTCATCTTCCAGAAATTGATTCTCTTTGCAGGCCACGCAGACCCAGCAACATTTTACACTCTCGGATTGAATACTCTGAAAACAAAGAAAATATTTTTTATTGTTTTAAAATGGACAGACCATTATACAAATAAATGAACAAATGTAATAAGTTGGTTGTATGATGCGTGTATAGTAGCAATACTCATGAACATTTATTCCTTGACGATGAAAAATAAGAATCAAATTTGCTACTAATTATATACAAAAAGAAACAATCAATATTAGACTTTTAAGAAATATTCTTATCTCTATTGACTTGAATAATAACTTCCTGTGCGTTTATAATGCGTCTTCCTTAATAACTTCCTATGCGTCAGTTGAATTTTCTTGTACTGGATTTTGTCGCTGTTGATGCCATTATATTCGTAATTGTTCATTCTCGCCCATATGCGACACTCCAAACTCTGTTAATTGTGCACACCGTAATTTAATTATTAAGTTAATATATATATATTTTCATATTTATTAGTAAAATTGACACTATGATTTTTTCCAAAATACTAAAAAAAGGATGCATCAAATATAAAAGGCATTGTATCATAAAGATTTGAATAAGTCAATATATCAAAATATTTTGATATTGTTATATCTTGAGCCTTCATTAATTAAATGTTACTGAAATATTACAAGCAGACTAATGACTACGATTTCAAATACAAGTGAGTAACAGAATTCTATTTAGGAAATGTTTTAGGAAAGGTAGGTAAGCCATATTATTAACTCTCCGTCCTGTCCGAAGGCAATCGAAAATAAACACTGAATGACCAGACCACCGCTACAGCAACACTGGCGGGAACTGTGGTTGAGTCATAAGGGTCATCACCGGTCACGGTACTCCCCGTAGGATGTACGTCCCGTCATCGATGGGAATAGCCGAATCCTCCATCTTTATTGCAGCCATCGAGTTGGAGAGATCCAACCACCTTGGCAATTACGAGGTGCTCTTCCCGGGGGTTGAGAAAGACACAAAAAGAGGTTCAAATGTTTTCAGGATCTATGTGTTGATTGAAGTTTCTTGGATCTCTAAATTACCAGATATTATGTCAATCTGTGTCACCAATTATTCTGCTAATCTGTAACGCCAGTAATTTGGCAGGTTAATTTTTTATCCGTTGTTGACAAAGCTGTAAGCTCCAGAGAGGAATAAGTATTTTAAAGATCGAACTAGGACTTCTTCCTCTTCCGATTGAAGTAGAATTCATTTATTGTGTTTTAATTTTATTTATCACTAATTATTAAAATATTTTTATTGTTACCCACAGGTGTCAACTATTCTAGAATGAGATCTCATATCTCGGGCCTAATAGCAAAATATTAGCCTATTAAGTCCCTAAAATACAATCATGGCATAAATCTATTGAGGGCAAATAATTGATTGATTTAATTGTTTTCAATATTTCTTCCAATAATTTTATTTGTTCTGAATGTACAAACCATTGCGTCGTCTAACTTTTGGTGAAATTGCAATTCTACAATTAATAATAAAAGTATATAACTTTTCTCACAGTTGTTTAAAGAAAGGTTTTATCGTTCATAGCTCATTCAAACAAATAATATAGATCTATATAAATATTTTTATTGGACACTGATACTCGTTGTTCCCTATATTTATTATTGTAATCGCATTCAAAGTAATCACATGCGCAATTATATATTTTTTTACCTATTTTGGCACTTTTCTTACATTTCAAGTTTAGAGCCTTTAGGTTTAATATGCTTACATATTATGCTTTGACTTAGAAGTAAAAAAAATATTTTTTTCCATTCGATGTTACTTTGAAGAGGTGTCTTGATTTCGATGCGAATCCACAGTTTTAAAGGTTCAAGTCTTAGCTTTAAAGTCTACATTAGATTTACAATTACGGCTACAACATAAAAACATTATAACTTAGAATGTAACAAATGTTTGGAAATAGTCGACACTCTAAAAAATATGGCTGTAGTACATAAAATGAAGAAAGCTTCAACATGTCAATATTTATAAGTGAGTTAAATATTTCTGGAACTTGAATTTTCTCTCTAAAAGCCATTAAAAGGAGCCTTCTTAGGAAATAAGAAACTGTTCTTGGAAGCATTTTAACGATGAAAGGGCTTTCAAAGCAGAAACTGTGATTGTACAAGATGTTCTTTAAGGGAATCTATTTGGATTTATTCAAGGAATTTTCGATTTGAAGTCACTACCAGGTCAATTCCCGTAATATTCCCGTTAGTAAATTAAATTAATTATTATTTATAATTATTGCATATTGAAAAATTTAATTAGTCAAATAATGATGTTACAGCAGGAACTTTTATAACTTCAAATACTTCACAGAAAAGTAAAATAAATTTCAGAATAATTAATATTTTAGAAATATTCTCAGCTTGGTAAGATAGGAAAAGAATTTTTAATGCTATGCAAAGGTCCTGTATCCTGTAAGTACTGATTAATTATATAATGTATAAAGAAACATCAGTATGAGTGAATATCACAATAAACCAGATATCTAACCTATAAATTAAAAGCTATACTCTATTTCTGTGTGAATAATATCATTATCTAAGTTGATATTTTATTTCTTGAGCAAATATAATGAGGTTTTTAAAAAAAACATTTAACAAATTTTAAAATTTAGTCAGAAAATTCTCAATTTTACACTAGAAGATGATATCAAAAACAATGGATAACCCCAACTGCGGACTCGTTGCCAGTCAATTAAATAAAAGAAAAATATATATCTGAAAAACATATTTAAATGAACACATATTCGTAATAACAGTGTGAAAATTCACAGAAAAAAGATTGATTCTACAGGTCTAATAAGTCAGATACTGACATTTCGAAAGACACACGAATAAACCTCAATGATCTGACCACCCTGTAACACTGATAGGAACTGTGGTTGAATCCTGAAGGCCAATGTTAGCCATGCCTTCCCTTATTAGGTCAAAAGGGCCCTTAAGACCCTTCACTTATCAGGCTTTAAAGGCCTTCCCTTATTAGAGAAGTGCTGTACCGTGGTACAATCCTTCCCTAAAGAAGTAAGTCCCGTCATCGATGAAGGAGCAAACCCCCCACCTTTTCATGTACCCACAAGAGTGGCTAGAACCAACCACCACGCAGGTGCCTCCCAGGACCCTACAGGTCGAGTAAAATATAAGTGCATGGGGATGATTGAGCCGATATAAATAAAACTTATTCAAAATTTATAAATTTGTTAAACTGTTATAAATTAAGAAACAGACGTTAGAATATATTAGTTATGGTAGCTAAACGATTTTGTAACATTTACAGTTTATTTCTGCAGTTTTTCTTAATATCTAATGCACTTTTGTAACACTTCAAATCGTATTCTTATCGTATTTTTAAAAAAACGAATTTTTATTATTAATACTAGGTTATATTAAAAAACTTTGCTGATATTTTACTGTAGATTCACTTGAACATTTAAAATAATAGCAACAGATTTCTTCGATTGCATAATGTATGGGAAAAAAGAGCGTATTTCTCTCTGCAAAGCACATTTTATTATGTATGTTTGAATATTTTTAAATCAGTCTCAGTATTTCTTAAAAACATTGATTATGAAAATAAAAATAAAAAAAATTTCGGGTACAGAAGGTTGAATGTACATTCTTTAAAACTGTAGAAACGAATAAGATCGTTCTGATCTCAAAACGACGTCATTGAAAAGATGATTATTGAAATGCTATTTCTGTAGAATTTTCAACAAAGCCATTCCAACTTCATTGCCGATTGCCCGGTATTCTTTAGAATGACAATAGTTTGTGACTTGTTAATGCTTTAGAAGCAATCTAAAAGAAAGTGTTTCGATATATCCGAAGATCTATTGCTATTCATACTACTCTCCAGTCCTCTTATTTTCTATCCACCTGGCACTATTTGTGATTCTACTCAAGATGATGAATACTTCAAACTAAAAGGACCATTCCAGGTAATGTCGAGCTAGGAAACACATCTGAGTATATATCATTAACTATAACAACGAGAATGAAGATAAGCTTTTTCTCTAGAGAGGTAAAAACCTGCCAACTGAATTGGACTCGCCCATTCTCCTTGTATGTTTGCCTCTCTTTTTTTCTATAACGTTTTTCATAATTGCTTTGGGAGTTATGGGCAAAGAAATATTTACCACTTTTTCGTTCATGCATGAGCATTTTATTAATATTAAGCTAACAGTTTTTGCACACTGTTAGCATATCGTTAACAAATGTTGAAGGTTATAAGACTGTAGAAAAGCATTTCGCTTTCAAATTGAACTATTTAATAAAATATTTAGCCTATAAAACAATTGCACTAAGCAATATTATTAAACTTCCATTATGCTTAATGTCAAACAAATAAAAAAGGAAAAAAAAACAAGCATGAATACAAAATCATCATTACTTCAGTAGATAAAGTGAGCAGAATTTCATATAAAAAGCGAGATTTAACAATTAGTTCCTGATATTAAAATTCCAAAAATCATTAAACACTAATTATGAAAGCACATTTATTACTTGCACATTTGTAAGTAAAGAATAGTAAGAAATTCAAAGCTACGGCAAGAATAAAATTTTTTCGTTATTTTGTAAACTTTATTCAACAGAATTCACTTCCAAATGAGTTTGAATGTTCAATCCCTAATATTAATGACCTAAAAGCTTACTCCCACCAGAGCAAAACTTTTGAAATGTATGTACTTATTCCGACTGCAAACGATAGAACGAAAAATAAAAACATTTTGAAATTCCATCGCGTTTGCCACATATTTGAAATGATTCTAATACTATAACGTGTTTCTGCATACCAATGTGGATTTCACGAAACACTCAAAATATTCGTTCCGTAAGAATCTTACTGAACAAAACGACACAAACGTGTTTTCCCCGCTATTTCGGATAGAAAAAAAAGTGTCTCATGGTACGATTATTGCACATTGCAGGGATTTGAGGAACAATATCTGAGAAGCGAATAAAATTTTATTGAGGGAAACGAATTCGGAAACTTTATGTTTATGTTTAAAGTTCGTTTGAGGGAGGAATAACTAATGACTATTTATGGATAGAAAAATTTCACAACTTTACTTTTATTTATTTATTTTTGCGTGATTTGAATGAAGCAACTTTAATTTCTAGGAACGTTGTTAAACTTGTTGAATATGTCAATATTTTCCAATAAAGTTTTAATAAAATAGTTTTTTAAAATTTAGCATTTCAATTGTTATAAAAATTATAAAGTATAAGTACCAAGTACTGCAAATATAATTACACTAGGTTTTCACTGAATGCTTTTAAAAAGTGACGTATTATATATATTCCTGCTCAGACTTTCACTATATATAAAAACGAAAAACAGTAAACTATAAAGAAACGAAAAACAGTAAACTATAAAAAAAACGAAAAACAGTAAACTATAAAAAAAACGAAAAACAGTAAACTTTAAAAAAACGAAAAACAGTAAACTATAAAAAAAACGAAAAACAGTAAACTATAAGAAAAACGAAAAATAGTAAACTATAAGAAAAACGAAAAACAGTAAACTATAAAAAAGCGAAAAACAGTAAACTATAAAAAAACGAAAAACAATAAACTATAAAAAAAACGAAAAACAGTGAATTTTTTTGCATAACATAGTACCAATCCATTCAGTTGCAATTGTACACTTATTATTAACCCATTATCCAGTTATTAACCCATTGACCATCTTCTCCTCGAAAGTTTTGTCCATGAAAATTTTTATTTTATCCTTTGGTTTTCGCCACATTAGAAACGCACAAGAAGCGTTGCGGAAAACGCAGTGATTAAAATAATTCCAAGAATTCAAAGTGGAACATAAATCACTATTCCAAAATTATTTACAATTAAAGTTCAGCGTTTGAAGGGCTTCTTTTAAGGCATATTCAATCAAAATGTGCCTTTTTGTCCCATTGCATAACAGTTTATTGAAGTAATAAATTCAATATCAATGGCTAACTTTACATTTACTGATGGATATCACGAAAGTAATTTTTATGTTTTGATAATACCTACAAATGAAATGCGACGAAATGGCTTATTTGTAATTATTTTCTTCACCTCATTTCTTTTTATTTTTATTAATATGAACAAAAAAATCTAATCTACAAATTCTTTAAGTAATGTGCAAAATGTATAATGTATATTATGCATTATGTATGCCTATTAAAATATAGCAATTATAATTTATTGGAAATTGAGATAGCCTTTATATACATTATTACCTCGATTTTCAAAGATAAGAGATATAAATCTATACACAGATACAAACATAATTCAAAATAAACGGCATACATTATTGCAATTTATATTCTAATATTTGAAGGATGATATTATAAGTAATAAAGAAACGTTAAATATAGAAAGATAAAAGAGAGATAATGCTATATATTAGTTATACGCTATATTCCGTTATTTAGTTAAAGGAATTCGCCACCTACTAACTTCCGCTAGCGATTCCCAATATTTTTCGATATTGTTAGTTCCAATTAACTAGTGTTAATAATTAACTAATTAATGCCCAGTGATGTCTTTAAACATCACTAGGCATTCATTCAATGTTAGAAATTTAATATTTTCATGATGGAAATATATGTTGGCAGATCGACTATTTTCAATATAAAATTCAAATTCCCAAAGTAGTAAATCCACGATTAGATTTTTTTTATATTGGCAGATTCTAATAATAAATTTCATTTACTCGAAAAACTTAAGCAAATGGGAAAGTTGTTTATTAGTTTTGTCACAATCGGTGTTCTAAAACTTGAATAATGAAATATTATTGCTTTAAACTGATTTGGTATAAATTTGATGATAATTAAAGCCTTATTTTTTCGTTTTTCATCACCAATTCACAGTCAAGTGCAATATAAAAGTTTGCTAAAAGGAACAATAACTTTTATTAAATAATTCAGACAGTTCTAGCAAAACCCCCAAATCTCATGGGTTAGATAACTTTCTAATTACTAATCAAAAAATAAAAAATAATATTACCATTTTTTTTTAAATATAAAAATAAGCCTTTTATACAATCTTTCAAATTTACATAAAAAGAACCATACAAATTATTTAATTTTACTTTAATAAATAGGATAAAAACTGTTTTTAAAACTTAATTAAAAAGTTAGTAAATTAAGTAGTAAATTGTTAAAAAAATCATGTATTTATAAAACATAATTGTAAAAAAATAAGGCATTGTATTTGGCATGATTTAGTAATATCTGCATTTACTTGAATGTGGAACAATATTGTAAACAACCATTTTTAAAATTTATAATTATATGTATTTTATTTCATTAATTTCTTTGGTATATATATTACAAATCTTAAATGTTTCTATATAAAAACTAGAATTTTTTAAAATCAACGTACGCACAAAAGTGTAATTTAACAGTTGTTTCAAATGGAGCCATTCCTTTGCATTCAATAACTAGTTAAAGACATACTTTTAATAGCTTCATAAAAGATTTTTTATAATATCTGAAGCTTTCTTTTTGAAATTTAATTCGCTTTATTCAAAAGATTCCTGTTTTTTATTTTTCCTTTTAATTTATTAATATATCTAAATAATGAAAAAATCTTTTTCTTAATTTTCTTAATTTTTGCCTCCGGATAAAACCTTTTTAACATCTACAAAATTATTAAATTGAATCGCTTTTTTTCCTAGGAACCCACGAAGTATGTGGCAAGTTATTTACCATAAATTTCCCGGGGTTTTTCTCAAGAAAAATGTGCGTATCCAAGGTAACAGGAAAAATAAAGATAGATAAGACTTGCCTAGACAAGAAAAAGTTCTTCACTAAATCTTTAAGACATCTCTCCACCGACGAACAAAGAAAGTTAAAAACTAAACAAGACAAAAGACTAATATTAAGGATAAAATAGTGTCCGAAAAAATTTGTTCCGAAGGCTACATCATCATTTTTCCACACATCTTAAGATAAAAACAAAACAAAAAAATTTAAAAAATAGAGGTAACATTCTGTTTGCCTAGAAAATAAAGTTTACGAAAAAAAAAAACTTTCTTGAAATGGGTTCTTCTAAAACTTGTTTCTGTTCTACTAAGGGTGGTTTGAATGTGTTCTTGAAATTTTCCACTGCATCAGATTTCGCTTATTCTATTGAATTTATTTTCGAAAAAAAGAAATAGAAGCCATCATTGCAAAAGATAAGAACTGTAGAGCTAAAACAGTAAAATGAAGTTGTTCAAGAAATGATTGAATAAAAAAAGTCTGTTTGAAGACGAAACTGAAAATACTTAAGTGATTGTTATAAAACATCAGAGCTTATTTTTATTTTTTATTTTCAGATTTCTTTTAAATAAAAGTGTGAAGTTAAAATTAAACAAGATGTTTAACAAATAATATGAAAGGGAATTTAGCTCTAATTGCTTCTTGACAAATATAACAACGGTCCTCTTTTTAAAAAAAAGAAATGTAGCAATCCTTTCATGGGAATGGAAAATAGAACTCCTTAACAAAAATACTCCAGATTAGTTAATATTGAAATATTGGAACGTTCGAGATGTTAATTTATTTTTGACGATTACAATACTTTTTAAGTTTTTACTGGGTAGCTATGAAGTTCTGTTCACCTAACAGACACAACCAAAATGAGCAACAGTTTACTGCAGGTGATTCTTTTTATGATGCACAGGGTAGGTAGTTATAATTAAAGTTTCATTTTGAAATGGCCATAAAAGGAAAACCGATGGACCAAATGTTATCAAACTTGGTGATATTTAAAAGGAGGTTATGAGAATTTATTCCCTGTCAAAGAAGCTCCAAAACTCACCATAAGAAATAAAATAGAGCTGTATTCAGTAATGTTAAGCAAAATAGGACTTGAAGACATTTGTTAAAAATGTGTTTAATCGTTCCTGAGAAGTGTTACATAGCATGCTCAATGTGGATTTTCCTGAAAGCGACTTAATTCTTCATACATACACTTTTTTTTATAAACCGGTAGAATTCTTTTTAAATTAACACGTTCACTGCTACTACCTTCGCCTGATATCAGAACCATCTATATAATTAAATGGCCTCTTCTTTGCTTTCTTTTAACAGTAGTAGAGAAGATGTCATCTAATAACATAGATTTTGTTCCTAGAAAAGAAAGCTGTCTACTATTTATCTCGTAGTTGGCTGTTAATGTGTTAATCTATAATTATTTAATTCTTAAATATTTAAAGAAATCGATTACCATATTTAAAATCAGTTCGCATTACTATATGTTGATCCTTTGGATTATCATTGGGTTATAGAAGCTAAAAAAAATACGGTGCATAATAAATTTGTATCTCAGCACAGAGAAACCTATCTTTTGTTTATCATAGCTTAAAAACCGGGTACTATAAGACCACAGTAGTCTTATCCAATTTTAATTTAGATACAACATTGCTACGGTATGTAATAGTAATTGTTATAAAAATAATCAAATATATAAATCAATATTTGGAAGAGTTGTGGTTATTTACCTTCGCTTTTCCTTTTTCACACGGCTTGCTGCATACGGACTCAGGTATAGATAATCCATTCGGAATGTGCTTCGGGTTCCAGCGAAAGGACTGAAAGATGTCCAGCTCACCGCTATCCCAAGAGCCGACGTGTTTGTAATCATACGAGTTATTTTCAGGAATGAACTGAAAGTTCATGATGTCATATCTAAAAAAATATATCATATGGCATTAAAAACTAGAATGTATAGAATTACACATAACGGAAAGTGATTATAACAAAAAGAGGTATTCTTTCTCGAAATTTGGATATATTTATACAATAATTTTCGTTTTGCGTTTAAATCTATACTTATAATAAAGCTCAATGTGTGTGTGTGTGTGTGTGTGTGTGCGTGTGTGTGTGTGTGCGTGCGTGTGTGTGTGTGTGTGTGTGCGTGTGTGTGTGTGTGCGTGCGTGTGTGTGTGTTGGCGCTCTATAGGCCAAACCGTTGGACCTACAGCTACCAAATTTGGTACATGTATACCTTGGATGTTGGGAATGTGCATCTCGGAGCCCGTTTTTTGAATTTTTAATTAGAATTTGAATTAATTAAAATTTAAGCGAAATTTCGACGTTTTTCCGCTTTAACTTTCGAAATTATTATCGGACAAACATGATTTTAACATCAATTTAAAGATAAAAAAAATTAGCTTTCTAATGGTATCAGTGTTTTAATGTATAACTCAAGCTTCTATTTTTAACGAATTTTTAAAGAAATATTTTAACCATGTTTTTTTAGCACGTGACTGGATAAAATAAAATAAAACAATGCCGGAAGTTCAAATGAAAAAACAACAACTATCATCGTAAATCAAATCTAAAGAAATACAACTTTCAGCACGTGACTGGATAAAATAACATAAAAATAAAATGTGAAATCTTCTATAAAAATAAATGCAAGGCAAAGGATTCTAAGAAATCGTTTGCAATATTTATATCATTAATTCAATAAATTATCTTTATTTACAGTAAACCTGATTGAATTTAGGCAGGATATGCATTGAAATTCCGACTTAATGACATATTTCTATAATCGTTTGCAATATCTGTATCATTAATTCAATAATTTTTTCCCTTTTTCGCTTTCTTTAAAAAACATATTTAACATTTTGGTAATATCACCGAAAAAAAACATTTTTAATATTTTGGAAGCATAATTGATAAATTATTAGAGCATTAAGCTCAAAAAGTTTTTCCGAATAAAGTTACCGACTCTTTAACTACTAATAACTGAATCTATTAACTTAAACTATTTCTTAAATTTTGGCTAAAAAATATATGATTTAACTGGAAATTTTAGAACGCATTACTCATGGCGAACCAGCTGGCCGCCAAAGCGGCTAGTTCGTAATAAAATAAGAGGAATCGCGAATTATTTTTGAACAATAGGTTAAAAAAATTGATAAAAGGGATGCTCATGTAAAATCGATATGAATGCATAAAAGCTGCGCTGAGAGAACTTTCTCTACGATGCATGGTTTTTGAATAAAATGCAAATCTATAGCGTCACAACCAATGCAAAATTAACCATTAGTATGGGCAAAAGTAGCGCCTTATCACATATTACTTGATATTTACGAAATTGCTGTCAAAATGACCACCATTACATCAAGGTATGATCATACATTTAGTATCTGAAGTCTATTTAATAACGTACTGCACAGAAACGTGAATACAATAAGCAAGCAAGTCTTTTTTAATTCGATTGGTTGCGATTCGATACCTGAAGTTTTCAAAATATAAATACTTCAAATATGAAATGAGATTCACATGACAACGACAAGGACAATAAATTTGAAACCGAGTCAAATGTCACCCGCTTCTTTCCACAATACTTCGCACTTTTCCATCTCTCTTTAAATTATTTTTTTCCATAGGCTTATAGAGTAGAATGTATATTTTTTAAAATATTTTATCTTTTAAAAATCTTTGGATCTCATCGATTTAGAAATTTTGTGAGCACAATGAAGCTTATTTCTGTTAAACTGGGGGTTACATCATATTTTTTCGTTTGTATTTTTTTTAAAACTGTGCATTGTAAAAATATAGAGGTAAAGGACAACTTTTATGATTTTATGGAAGATGATTTTTCGCTTTTTGCCAAGTTTGTCCAGTGCTATCTGAATACCTTCTTGATCTACAATATTAATATCATAAGCTTATATTGAATTTCAAGCGACTATTATTTATATATATATATTTATAATTATTTTATTTTATTAATTTTTTTTATATTTTCAGAGTGAAGCATTCAGAAACACAAAAACAAATGAGAAATAGTTTTTCTTATTGATGAATGTCGTCAAAGATAAGATGCACTATGCTATATTTCTGGACTAAATATCACACATTTAGCATTTACCTATAATCTTTATCTAGTTGTTGATTAATTAGATGATACTTCTTATTTGGGGAATTTATTTTAATTCTTGCAAAAATATAAGGGGTATTTTAGATATTAAATAGTTTCTGAGTGAATCCTGTATTTTAAATTACTTACTTTCACTTAAATACAGACTTATAAATAAAAATTCAACCATTCTATGTTTGCATCAAATGCAAAATTGTGATCAAAGGAGCTAAAATTATGTGGCAAGTTTCATTTTTAATATACTGTGTATACTGGCGCATGGACAAATAGATAAACATAATCCTTTATAAGACATTTCATTCATAATTAGACAGAAATTCACAATTTTGGTGCTAAAACTACTTTTTGTATTCAACCCATTCATTGATACTGGTTTATTGTCATAATTTTCTCTGTTAGAAAAAATCAGAGTCCTCCTCAAATACCAAAGTGATTTATTTCCTAATAAATCACTTTGAGACTTCAGGAGGCCTAATACGAGATAATTCTCAGAAATAACAAAAAAGAAAAGGAATGTTATGAATATTTTATTTTTCTATGAGATAAAGCATTTGAATAAAATAATTAAAACTTTCATACAGCAATATACGTTAATTATATACCTAATATTTATGCAAAAAGTATAGCTCAATCAATAATAAGAAAGACTGTGTGCGTTTTCATATTTTACTGGGAGGCCGCCAAATGTAGCAGGAATATATTTTGAGAAAGAGGCATCTGCATTTAGGATCGATTTTCTTACAAATTTTAATAAGCGAGATTTAGAGTTTCTGCACTAATATATAATTTCATAAAATAAATTTTAAATCCTTTTAAAAATCCAAATATATTAGTTTTAATTATATCAATTAAGTTAAACTCCTTTTTTATGATATTGGGAATTTTTTAAGTACTATTTTTTGGTAAATTTAAACAATTGTTATTATTTTACAACATTTCTTATTGATTTCAAGAACTAAAAACATTTCCATTGTTTTATCAAATATTTAATTGTGTAGTTACAGTACAACAAAAGACATTATGTGAGCAAAAGATAGATTATCCAAACAGATACTAATGTAATGTGACTTACTTCCATTAACGACATTCATAGACAAAATAACTGAACCGATCTGAAGCTAAGGAAGCAATACAAATTTAGTACTATCAGAATTAAATACTGAAACTTGCATTGTTTGGAGAATTAAGAACAAGTTATACATAAGTGATTGAAACGAAATTAGTTCTAACCAATAACCTTTGCGAATTATCTGATCGACAAAAGTTGCCAGAAAATAATAAAAAGAATTCCAGTAATTAAAATAAATTTTTTCTGTAAGATTTTAGAAGAACAAGCAAAATTGCAAAAAAAAAAAAATGCTGTCATAAATATAAAAAAAAAACATATATCAAATAATTTTAGACCGTTTTTAGCAACTGTTAAATACAAGTGATTTAAACCAATGTCTTTAGGAATTTTAATTCTTAATTCCTTATAAATGACAGAACTTTATGAATTCTGTATGATTCTATTTATATATTCTCCTAACTGTATATTTTTCCTACACATTTGATGTGTATTTATAAATTTGGTAAAATTTTCAGGATATGTAAACATATATTTAATATGTATATATTCAATGAGTTTATATAAACTGAAAGCTAGTTTTGATACTTTTTTCCCTAAAATAATAAATTTTAAAGAGGTTACTAACGGTCAGAAACTAAATTTAAAAAAATATGAATAGTTATTTCTTTTAAGGGAAATGTTTCAAATGAATTTTTCTTCGAATATACTTGCTCTCTAGGAAGAATATTTTTCTTTATTTTAAAAGCATCAAAATAAGAAAAAATTGAATATTATTTTTTCAAAAAATGACGTGCTTTTCAGCTGACTATTTCAAGGATACCAAGGCATAATACAAGCGCACTGAGTATTTTCTAACTAAAAATATTATTTAAAAAAACTCAAAAGTTTGGAGCTCGTTTTGAAAATCGTTTGTCGATATTATATAAAAAAGGGAAAAAAACTAAAAATTTTTTTTTTGTAAACATTTTGTTCAGCATCTGACATAGCAAAAATAACTTTTCAAAGAAAAACATAAACATATTGGAGTTCTTTCTCATGGTGTTTTTCCATTCCTTATACTTTTCTAATATAAATGGGAACTTTTTCTAACAACAACAGTTCATGGAAGTAAAATGCAAATGGAAAAGAATATTTTGAATTCCAATTTACATTTCTGAATAAACATATACTCAGAAATGAAAATATACTTATTTATATTCATATGAATCCATATATTTCATACATAGATTTACGAAAACCTATTTCTTAGTAAAAGTATATTTTATATATAAGTAAGAAATCAATTGTTAAAAACTTCGATTTACTCGAATATAATCAGAACATATGAATTTTTCCCATATATCAAAAAATGATACCAAAAGTAATGGAAAGACAACATCATATGAGACATTTTATGCAAATCAGGCAAGCAACAAAACAGCTGACTAGAAATTCGATCCAGACAGCATACTGTCGTTACATGATCAAGTGTTAATAATTAAAATTTCTTTAAGAATTATGAGCCGCAATTATTGAAGTGCAGAAATGTCGCATGAAGAAAAGGAATAAAAGCTAAAAAAATGTCTATTTAATTTAATGTGATACTGAATTTAGAATAATATTTTGAAGGGGAATTAGTAGGACCATTTTTGAGTGCGCAGCTTTTCATGGTGTAAAAAATGTCGTGGATGAATTGGCAGTTGGTACATTATCACGATGCAGTAGTGGCATTGAAACTAGAAAAATCCCAGAATATTAGATCCATATTCGTAAAAAATACTGAAACTTCGTCTTTTAAGAGGTATTAATGAAGGCTTAGATTAGTTGATATTGTTGAAAGCTTAAGTTATTTGACTACGCTCGAAGGAAAAATTTTGAAAAACTGGATTTTTTAGAAAGTTTTTAGGATTTTTAGATATATTTTTAATAATAAACACTATAAATACAAAAACAATTATTTGAGAATATAATATATTTTGAGAAATGGTAAAGTTTGTAGTAATTTTTATACACAAATTTACACAAAATTGTAACGCAACAATCCTATTTTTTTTGTAAACAAGTTATAAAATACAGCGATGAATGAAATGAACCAAAATCTAAGAAAAAGTTTGAGATGCAAAAAAGTTATGGGTAAAAATATGCGTATATATACATTTTTTTCCATATATTTCCAATTTAATTTTACTAAAAACACCTATAAATGAAAAGGTATTTCTCCAACAATAAAACTTTTAGTTCATCTCATTGTCCATATCATTTAAAATGCAAGCTGAAAATTTTATGTAAATATGTCTATTAGTTTCGGGGATATCAGGTTAATGGCAAAGAATTTTTATGAAAATTAAAGTTTTGAGAAAATTGAAACTAAACACAAAATTCAGTTGAAAAACATGTGACCCTGGAAGATAGGTCAGACCTTCCTTTTCTTAGAAAAGATAAACTGTTTTGGGGAGAGAAAAGTCTGAACTACAAAAAATAGTAAGAATTTAAAAAATATCGCCAATGTGGTAGATAACCTGTGTTTTTAACTTAGTCGGATACCTTAAACATTGCAACATGGGCACTGACATAATTGGAACATGATCCAATAAAGTTATTAAACGGCAAATGGATAAATGAAGTCTGCTTTGCATTGCATGGTGATGTCAATAGGCAATATACTCATACCTATGCAATATAAAATTTCTTGAGTACCTTATCTCATTACTCTCATGTGACTATTTGGTGTTATTTCTCGACATCTTTTATTTTAGGTCTCTTCTTTTTTAAAGTGTTGTGCTGTATACGGCTGAAAACCCCCAATCATTGCAGTTCGATATGCTAGACTACTGAATGTTCACATTGTGCCTGCAATACAAGAAAGGTATGCGATATTTGTCGTTACCTTCACGCAGGATATTAGCCCCGCATTCGTTTGCATGCGACGTTAAGACATTCTTGTTGAGTACTTTCACTAAACACCTAGTTTAAAATTTAAATGGTTCTAACGAGCATCATATCTGAATCAGGCAGATTTTTGTTTTTGCGTACTGAAATTCTCGTGTGTAATGGAATCTGCATTCACTTTGTCGGAACTGGAAGATGTTAGACGACTGTTGTCGTTTGCATCGATACAAACATACAGAACCCAGCAGTAACAGGCGAAGAAAATAATGTTACTAACCTAAAAAGTGATAAGAATCATGTTAAATACATTTTTTACTTTAAAATCAATGCATATTTGAAAGTTTCTTTGTCGGTTTGTATGTTGCCTGATTTGCAGATAGCCTCTCAGTATGACATGCGAACATCTCAGTTGAATAAGAAAATTAACTTCTAAAAATATATAAGTTCAGTATCTTTAATTATTTACTATTTGAAGTATACTAACATTCGATAAATGTTTCATTGAAGCACTTTTGAACCATAAAATTATGGACCTTGAAGAGATTGTAAAAGCTTTGGATGGCATTGGTGAAAAACAGTCACGAAATATAGACTTTGAACAGGAATCTAACATTTTCAGAGATTCTGTCTTGCGAGAATCTCTTGTTTTCTGAACGTCTTTTATTGCTGGCCGGATGAAACCAAAATTTCAAACTGAATAATATTTGTAATCACGAAATAACAATTCGCATTTTATTGATTAAAAGTATTCTTCCGTTAATGATTTTAAAAGCATGAGAAAGTAAAGACCTATTGACATTAGATTACTTAATAGACTAAGTTAAAAATTCGATAAAAATCCTTATTTTAGATTTTAAATCTACATATTAATTTTATCTACAAGTTTCGTACGTTTTAGAGTTATCGAATTAATTTGTAATCGAACACCCAGACACACACAAAGAATGTGAACGACACCAATCAAATTTGATTAAAAGTTACTCCATGTACCAAATTTCATCTGTAAAGTTCCGAGCATTTTTGACGTTTTGTGCTCATAAACAGAGAGACATAATGTCAAATATTAGGTGGTTTTGTTAAATTCAGATAGATCTGAAATATGCAGATTCATCAAAATCTTGAATTCTTATTCTTTGACGATTATAATATTTTCTCTATCCTTCATATACGAGAAAGCAGAAAATAAAAATGGTAATCGCAAATTCCAGGTAACCACTTTTCCTCCTCCTCGGTAAAGCCATTTATTTCATTACATTATTATCTATTATGTCATGAGACTATATAAAGTTTTTCGGTCAACCTTCAACCCTCATCAATATTTTCATGTACACAAGATAGAATCAATTTATAAGATGTCACAATAACAAGATTAACTATTTCATGAATGTCATTAATATGTATTATCCCACCTTACACTACACAACGATATATCGTCATTTCCTCAACTATTCAACTTGAGCAATAAATTAAATATTACAACTAAATGGGCAAGTACAGCTGAAGATTTAATAAATTCATTTCACATCACCATTAATTGATTGAATTAGCAGCATCTTCATATTATGTTAAATGAAGGGATAATCTCTAAATATCATTAGACGTACGGCTTTTAATTATTTTCTATGAAATTTGTTAAGGCGATTTCCAAATGCTATTATTTTATTTAGGTTAAACTCGTTAAGAATCAATTAGTTGTTGTTCTTTCAGATAGAACGATTCGTCACTTGAAACTTTTTACACGCCATTTACTTATTCAATATATTCATAATATATTCAAGTATATACACTCATGTTCATAAATTAAGGAAAATTCAGAGGCACGTTGAAATCAAACACTAAAATGCATACATCTTCAAAAATCATATGTTACGTTAAAAACATTAAAAGAATAATCGATCCTATAATAGCGAAATTTTCTTTGAAGAAATATAACCACATTGTCTTGTCTGCTGCCAATAAATATACCTTGCTGTTATACCCTATATTATCAGGGTAAATACACACAAAAAATTTTTAGTAAAGCAATTTGTAAGCTTGTCAAGATATTCCCCAAAATCTTTCAAAGAATATTCAATCTTATTATATAAAAATTGGCTTCGACCAAATACAAATACAATCGTTCAATCTACTACCAATAAATATGATTTGCTATCATCATATCCAATGTTGTCACGAAAAGTTTATCAATACTTGTTTTTAATAAAGCAACTTAATATCTTGTCAAGATATTCTCAAAATTCTTACAAAGAATACTCAATTTTATAATATTAAAACTGTCATAGATCAAAAACAAACACAATTACCTTTTCTATTAATAATAAATATGACTTGATGTCATCATATCCTATGTTATCACGAAAATCTTAACAAAATTCATTTTCAATAAAGTAACTTGATAAATTGTCAAGATATACCCCAAAATTCCTGCAAAGAATACTTAAAATATCAAAAATATCTTCAATCAAATACAAACACAACCGCCCTTTCTATTACCGATAAATATGACTTTCTGTTATATTCTTCCACGAAAAAGTGTATCAAAATTCATTTTTAATAAAGCAACTCGGTATCTTGTCAAGATACGTTCATTAAATCGTCCCTTCATTACACTGAGATAACAAGTCACACGTATCACAGTAAATTGGAGAACATATCTTTTATCCACCATATGTATAGATATATGATACGTTCGACACCAAGCGAAAAGACGAATTCTTGAATGCCTCCGTGTAACTTGACTATCCCATGTGACGGCCAGTAACCAACACTCTAGGAAGCTTCAATTAGGTATTTGAACTTGAGGCGCGTCGGCTTTAATTATATCGGCTGAATGATATACGATAGGTGAGTCTATTTTTAGAAAGATCGTCGGCATATTGATTAATCTAGTTGGAATGCAGACTGAATTAATTATTCCATCATCTGGTAGCACAAAATAGATATTTCTTGATTTTGAATGAAGTTGGATTAATCATTGTTGATTAAAATTTAGTTTATCCAATAGCCACCAAAATCTTCATTATTTCTTTATAATGGATGTTTTTTACATAGCACAAGTACAGAGAGAACATTGTAATTTCAAACAATTATAACTCGTTCATTGTAATTTATAAAAATTATACATATAATCGGAACATTGTAATTTATTAAAATTATAACTAATTATAGCTAAAAAATTAATTTCATAAAAATTATAACTATTCATTTTTGAATCTCTATGTTTCAGTCCCCTATTAAATGTCATATCAATCGCTTAGATATAATCTAATGTCCACGATTCTGTCAAATTTTCAAGTAGTAAATTCGAGATTGTTCAGTTGCCTCCTAGGATGGATTGGATTTGTGGATTTCTTTTTGGCGCAATTTTATTCAAAAATACTTTGCAGTTGTCTCCTATGTTATCAGTTTGTCGGTAAAAGAATTATGTTTGCGAGCATAAATTTTTTACCTAGAAACGAGTACTATGACATTATAACACAATTAAAATCGTAATTTTGCGGACTATCTGCCAACTAAATGTGGATATGCTGTAACTTCACCTTTTTATTCATATTGAAAAACAGTCCTCCCAATTAATATGCTGACTCACAAGAAATATTGGTTTTCATAGAAATCAATGTAAATGATTCGGCCAAATTGTCAAAGATTAATGTCATTTGGTTTTAATTTTTAGAGCTGATTTGTATTTAACATATAAGAAACATAATAAAGACAGCCCTATAATTACATAGTGATTTCGAAAAAGTAAATTTGTGAAATATATATTTTATTGTAATTTCATTTTTATTTGTCTTATATTAATTTACAGTTAATTATTACTACGTTTTATATTTTTTATTTGTCTGTCTCTCAACCTTCATCTTTGAACTAAGTTGGAAAATTACGATTAAATATTTAAAGAAAAAATGTAAACACTGAAATTCTTGTAATTTAATGTAAACTCTTTTTGATAACAATGCAATATATTTTTAGAATTTAAGCAAAAAAAAAAAAAATTAAATTGAAAAAATTGACTAATATTTAAAGATTCTGAAAATTTAGAAAAATGTGCACAAATATTAAATTAATATCATTGAAAACAAATAGTTTTTTTTTCATTTAAAATTATTTTTGTGCAGGAATGCTTTTAGAAATAATAGTGAAGAAAGTCAGTATATGACTTAATTTTCGATTAATTAAAATGCTACACAAAATTCTAAAAGAAAATTATATTCGGTGCACACATTTTGACTCTCTGAAACAAATAATTGACAAGTTTAGTAACTCTAAATCAAACGGTCTGAATTGTTGTGCATTTTTACAATTTGGAAAATGTCACTCTTCAAAATTTTCAAAATCAATAGGGAACCAAAATTAAAATCAATATATTTTAAATTGATAATCGATCTCTTCTAAGTAAAGAAAATTGAGGGAAAAACACTAATTCTTTCAAAGATGAAATACTTTTGTCCATTATTAAGATATTTATTTAAAATAAACTCTTGCATGGCAGTTCTTTTAAATAGATACTAAGTCACATTTTTTAAAAATTGAAATAATTTAAGCTGAGCCATTTAATCTTATTTTTTTTCTATCATTCATTTTTAAAAAAATGATAAGATAAAAAAGTTCAAGAATAAGTTGTTAATATTCCATATTAATCATCATTTATTTTTCCTCCGAAAATACTTCGCCTGCCTTTGAACTCATTTTTATGCAGCTGGATTTTATAGCGTCATAAAATTGGCGCCATACGGTGCGGTGAATTAGATGAGACTTGAGAAACGAGTGTGTTTTTCTCTACTAGGAGCCTATAAAAATCGCGTCTCATATTTAAAAAAATATTTGAAATAAATAATATATGTTGATATAAAAGTCAATGGTATAGCTTCAACATTATATCAGTATTGCTATTTTTTCTTTATTGTGAATATAGTTTTAGAAGAAATTGAGAAGGAAGGATTCATAGTTTTCCGATGCCTCTTTTTTCTTTTTGCATCGCGTAATAAATATAGAGAGTATAGGGTGACCATAAAATAATTTTCTCTGTTTTGCTGCATCTGTTGCTAAAACGAATGAACGGAATGAAATCACATTTCCTATAGAGTCTATGGAAAGTATAGAAATATTAATTTCGCAAAAAAAAAAAGTACCAAACATTACCCATATATAGAAAATATAGTAATGAATGAATTCCTTAAAACTCGCAGAAAATAATCTTTTATTTATCAGTAATAAGTTCTTCTGGATGACGTGCAAAATTTTCAATGTGTTGACTTTCCTCAGGTACAACATTTTGCATACGATATATGAAGTTGGCCACTGCTGCGTGTAAACTATCAATTTCGAAACTCCTAACAGTCCGTCTTATGTTCTGTTTCAAGACACGGCAGGTTTGCTTAAAAGTAGCCACGTCATTAAGTTGTCTAGTTTTACCAGTAAAGCCTGCTGAGGAAAGGTGAGACCTATATTAATCATACATCAACAAAACTCAATCACGAACAAAAGTAAAAAGCACATCAATAGTCAAGATCGAACTGCTAACCGGTCGCTTGCTCTCCCTTTTTGAAAAAGAATGCCTGTCACCGCCATCACTTATGCTCTAGGAATTTTTCATAATCCATCTGAATATGCAAATTTGCTCTTTCGGACTTGCCAGCAGCGCCAATATTTCTTTTGTTGGCAACTTTCGGTACTAATTTTCTTTTTCTGCAGAATTCGTCTTCCTTTGCTTTTCACAGTCTGTATATGACATGTAGATTCATTTCGTTCATATCTTTTCAGCTGTAAAAGCCGCCAACTGTATAAGGTTTATAGGGAAAGTTATTTTATGGTCACCCAAAATTATAAATCATTAAATTTCAATAGATAAAATCTGGAGGACAGAAACCTTTCTGAATTCGAAAAGATTATTAATTGGCATTATGTCTATCAGCTAATGAAACTAAAAATTATAAAATCTATAAATTCCAGTTAAATGGCGAAGGTGTTTTTGTAACATTTGTAAAAACCGACATTTAAAAAAAAATTCATTTTGTGTTTGTGGTTTACAAATAAAATTTTGAGTTCAAAACAGAAAATAAGCAAAACATATTCATTTATATGAAACAAATTTACGAATAATTTGGTTGATTTTTTTCAAAATTTCAAATAGTATCGATAGTAATAAAAAGGTTTAGAAGAATAAATATAAACCATATACCTTCCAGGTGGATCGCCATTTTCATCAAATTTCACCGTTTCATTTTCCCAAACAAAACTGACGTTCAGCAAGTACTGAAGAAACAGCGAACCGTTGAGAGGCAGCATCTCGGGACACAGGCCGGAGTTGTTGCACTTCGCTTTCTGCATGTCGTGCAAGCCATATGCCATCGTGTAGATGGCCTTCTTCACAAAAGACATCTTGGTGTCTTGCTTGTACCGTTCACGAAGATCTTCATTGCCTATAGTAAAAATCCATTATTTAATTAGCATTATGGATCAAAATTCACTCAACTCAATATGAGCATTTTGGAACTATTTCCGTGGATTCAACGTATAATCGTTGTGCAAGTGATCATAAAAATCTCATTAAGTACTATGTTGTCAGCTGGACATTAATTTTTTTCACTAAGTCTTATCAACCTGATATCATATATTTATACAAGTTTTCTAACGAAACGAGTTAGAAAAGAAAATCCAATAAAATGAAAAAGAAATAGTGAATTTGAAGAAAATTTTCAAACTCTTGTAAGATATACGAAAAAGGTGTAGCAAAAAATTTAAAAATAATTTTATTCAAGTTGAGGTTTTGTGACGTGAAGATATGGAATATTATTTTGTAATATGCCACGGTTATAAAATTAGGTCAAAAAGTGATTTTATCATTTCCTCTTGAACGTGAATAAAAATTATATATAAAAAAAACTTAAATAAATATTTTGGTTTAAATTTTGCCGATTTTTAAAATATAGCTAATTATGATTCCAGCTTGATGTTTTTTAGATGTTTATAATAAAAAGTCAGCAGAATTTCATTAATCATGATTTATTTCATTAAACATGTTTTATTTAAAATGGTGCTTGTACTTTATATGGCCTCTTAATATATTCCATATTCGGGGACTAAGTATTATAAGTGCCATGATTTTAAAATATTTGATGATATTGATTGAAAATGCAAATTTAAACGATATAGTAGTTTTATTTATGGATTAAGTTAAAATTAGAAATATTAAAATATCTGGAATAACAAATTAATCAATGCAGTTCATACCTCATAATATGACATTTTTTTTTCTTTAGTACTTATTTTCGGGTTACTTGCTTTAGATCATCATTCCCCTTTGAAATAAATAAAGGGTGTTCAAATGAAAAGGTGCGAAACGACACTGTGGGTATGAATGGACTTTATTCAAAGTATACGCCATAGGCCTGAGCACAGCGATCCCACTGATTCCTTGTTCCCAGAGTTCCTGTATCTGTGACAATTCCCACTCCTTCACAGCGTTCATGAGTTCGCCACCCAAGATCTACCATTTGTTGAATTCCTCGAGAGCAGAAGAATCAGTAATTCCGACCAGGGCCAACCATCTGGGGTTAAAAGGGGGGTATGGCTGGTGCTGTAAACACAGGCCACGTGACTCAACCCCCCACCAATGTCATTAAAAATTAAAATAGTGTTCTGAAAAATAACACTTTCTCACAAACTGAAAGTACACAATTTTGATTCCACATGGCTGACTGAGCGTCGACTGACACCTTTGTTTGGTGTTGATCGAGGTGATATTTATAAATGGGAGGAGGGGGAATGTTGATTTATGAATAAAAAAATCAACTTCACATATGTTAAGCTAGAAAGACGCGACTTCTGGGCGCTGAGGCTGAGTTCAAATGGACTTGTAAATCATCAACTATATACTTTTTTCTGTATCTAATGTAACATTTTTTATGCGTGCATCTAAGTCTGTTTGTTTACATTAATTTGCTAAAAAAAGGAAAAGGAATATATATTAAACGATCAGCTCCTAGCCGTGCACATTGCTTTACTGCTTCACCGGTCCTAATCGGAATGAAAAGAATAAAAAAAAAGAAATTTAAATTTAGCAGTTGGCAGATTCGAACATATACGAATCTGTATATATTATATACTAGCCGCCTTTGGCGACCAGCTGGTTCGCCATGAGTAATGCGTTCTAAAATTTTCAATTAAATCGCATATTCATTAGAAGAATATCATATATCCACACACATAACACATATTCCTTGAAGTAATTCTGGGCATTGATTGGCCTGAAATTAATATTTTCATTAAGATGATGGATGGAAAGTTCTAAAAGAACACGTTTTCCTAACAATATTCTTTAATTTTATAAATCAGTCAGTTTTAACTATCGGTTAAGCTTCCAAAATATTAAAAATGTTTTTTTCGGTGATGTTGCCAAAATATTAAATATGGTTTTTTAAAGAAAGCGAAAAGAAAATTATTGAATTAATGACACAGATATTGCAAACGATTATAGAAATATGCCATTAGTTCGGGATTTCAGTGCATATCCTGTCTAAATTCAATCAGGTTTACCGTAAATAAAGAAGATTTATTGAATTAATCATTTAGATATTGCAAACGATCATAGAATCCTTTGCTTTGCATTTTATTTTTCTAGAAAATTTCCCTTTTTATATTTATGTTATTTTATCCAGTCCTATGCTGAAAGTTGTATTTCTTTAGATTTGATTTGCGATGATAGTTGTTTTTTTTTTAATCTGAACTTCCGTCATTCTTTTCTTTTCTTTCACGTGCTAAAAAGCATAGTTAAAATACTTCTTTAAAAATTCGTTAAAAATAGAAGCTTAAATTATACATTAAAACACTCATACTATTAGAAAGCTAATTTTTTAATCTTTAAATTGATGTAAAAATCATGTTTGTGCGATAGTATTTTCGGAAGGTATAGCGGAAAAACGTCGAAATTTCGGTTTAATTTTAATTAATTCAAATTCTAATTAAAAATTCGAAAAAAGGGCTCCGAGGTGCACATTCCCGACCTCCAAGATATACATGGACATACCAAGATATACATACTACAAATTTGGTAGCTGTAGGTCCAACGATCTGGCCTGTAGAGCGCCAACACACACACACACACACACTTACACATTGAGCTTTATTATAAGTATAGGTTAATAATATATACAGATACGCATAGTACTGGATATACGTTCATAGTATATATTATAGTCTTGTGCAAGTATGCAAAATATTGTTAATGTAATGTAAGTAGATTTACAATAACTTACTTCATTAGGTAATAGCTTTTAATATAGCACATATTAATATGATAATTCATTCTATAAATTGCTTAATACGGTTAGATATAACCATGCCCACACCAAAGGAATATTCCGCTGGGTGTAGAAAAAGAAAAACATTAGAAAAGAAAAAAATAGCGAAGACTAAACTTCAGGTAATCATAAGTAGATCTGTTTTTTAGACTATGAAGTAATTCTGGCAATTAATTGCATCACCTTCAGAAATTATTGTTTAAACTTCAACTAGGGAAAAGTGTTCAGCGCAAAGTATACATTCCAACAATGAAAATGTTGAACCGGTAAGATGTGTTAAAAAATTATGTGTGTTTACACATCTGAGAGAATCAGAAACTAATGTCAAAAATGACACTAACAAATATGATTAAAAATATAAATTATCCTGTTTAATGATCAAGTATTATAACTGATAAATTTAGAATATTTTGTGTTAAAATTGTACCTGTGTAATATAAAGGAATTTCTACTAAAAATGCTGAAGGCAGATCATATTCTACTTTTTACTATTTTAAAAATGACAAATGGTCAAACTCAGCCTCGCAGCTGGTTAATTTATTCAAAAACGCAAGACGCCGAGTTTTGTTTTTGTAATATATTGATTTCCAAAAGAAGAGGAAATGATTAAGCTATACGATTTATAGGTGATTTTAATAACTGGAGGAAGCTGTCAACTCTAATCCAAGATCATTAAAGTTATATCTGCCATTTTAATTCGTTTATTGCTTGGAAAAAATTACTAAAACGACTAAATTTATGTTCGACTATTGATAAAACAAATAAAATTAATATTAATAGGGTAATAGCAGGACTCAAATTACTATTTCAAAGCATTGTAGATGTGATTCCATATTTATTGGTAATAATATTTCCCTTCGAGGAATCTACGTAGTTAGTTAAGCCTAATAATGGAATTTTTTAAAGTTTAATCGGGTAAATAAGTAAATACAATCTTGTGCTTATGAATCATATTAACAAAGTAATAAATTCTAACAATGAAATTGCGCATCGTGTGGAACATAGGGCACAAGAACAAATTAGTTCAGTGTTATGAAATGAAGTCCTTAATAAAATTAAACACGGTATAAAAGCACCATGTTCTAAGTATCCAAATGTGTTGTATTCCTAATGTTTCTCATGAGGAACAACCCCAATCATTATTACATGTGTAAATTTTGAAGAGAAAAGGTTAACTATAAATGAGTCACCTATATAGTTTATTGAAGTAAATGCTCTGACCGAAGGACTAGAAAATACTCTCTTGAAAAGAGATTTAGCGAACGTGATATTACGAATTTTAGAGGGCCAGCATAGGGCAAATTTAACAACATAAGAGGAAAATATAAAGATGTGCAGTCTAGAACACTTTTTCCAAACCAGCATGCAATTTATGTGTCTTGCCTATCACACTCTTTTAATTTATTAATTTGTGATGCGCTTCCAGAAGTATATATTGTAAAAAATTTTGGCATATTGCAGCCTTTATATTGTTTATTTTCTGCATCTACGAAAATATGGGAAATTCTACAAAGGCATTTAAACATTACTCTTAAACCCTTATGTGACATTCGTTGGGAAGCCAAAATAGATTCGGTTAAAGCTTTATATACACAGTTCGAACAAACTTGTAATGTCCTAGACGAATTTTTTGATGTAAGTAACGATAACACAGCGGTATCCGAAGCAAAAAAAGTATTAGATGCAATAAATGAAATGCCATTTATTTTATGTTTAATAGTATGGTTTCCAATACAGTCTAAAATTAGCACTATAAAAAAAACTATTTCAGAAAAAAACAGCAGTTCTTGACTCGGCTTTTAATTTGATCAATAAAATTAAACCTGAAATCCAAAATTTAATAGCTAAATTTAACTCATTTTTAGACGAAGAAAAAGTGCTGGAACATAATTTGAATATTTCGGAACATTTTCTTGTAAACCGAATTCAGAAAAGGAAAAGATAATATTTCTAATTGACAGAAGATGAAGTTATAAAAACCCAGTAGAGGAATTTAGGTACTTTTTAATACTATAATTGATGCTGTTATTGTACAAATAGAAAATGGATTTAAAAGTATACTAAATATTATATCTGATTCCAAATTAGACTCTCATATAAAAATTTCAGAAAAAAAACATGAATTAGAGACAATTTTGTATAATAATAACAAAGATGTTGAAGAATATTTAAACCAGAAAAATTTTCAGCTACGGGATTCAATTTTGAATGAAAGAGATATAAGTAACGCACAAGACATATTGCAGTGCATGCTAAATAATAATTATAATGAGTTATTTCTAGATGTCATAACTGTGTTAAAACTTTTCTTTACTATAGCAAGTGCTGGGCGCTCTTTCAGCAAATTAAAATTAACAAATGTGTTCATAACTCTTAAATGTACTCCCTATATTAAACGTATAAAAAGAAATTGCAAAATTTTGTAATTTTTCTGAAGTAATTGATGTATTAGCAAAAACAAAATCATGCATTAAATAAACATGCATTATTAACATGTGCTCGTTTTTTTTAACTTCACAAAAAATTAGGGTCGGAAATGTTTTCTTATACCCGCGCCCATTCATAGAGAAGGTTGGTTGTGACTCTGATGTGATTGTGAGACACTCCAAAAATTACGCAGGTCCATCAAGAAAAACAGACCAGGGCTACTCGCGGAAGGTGTAGTTTTTCTCTTTGATAACGTGCGTTTATATTAGTCGAGAGTCACAGACGTGACACTGGAGAAGTTCAAATGGGAGCAGCTTGACCATCCACCCTACAGCCCGGACATGCTACACTGCGATTTTCCTGGGCTTACTCTCAACAAATACCATCCGAAAGGAAAACTCTTCAATTCGGACGGCGAACTCAAGGGCACTGTGAAAGACTGGGTCTCATCATGGCCGCATGAATTCCTTGAACAAGGAATCAGTGGGATCGTTGTCCTCAGGCCTATGGTGTATATTTTTAATAAAGTCTTCATTTACACCCTCAGTGTCTTTTCGTATCTTTTCATTTGAACCCCTTCTTGTATCGTTCATTTTTGAAATTTTATCAAGACTGTATTTCAAATGATATATCCACTTTGAATCATGGATGATTAACACTATACTGAAGTCAGTAAATGATATTCAAACTCCCATAACAGACCAGTTGGAAGCCATTCGGTCTAAACAAAGATTATATGCATCATATCTACATATTTGTAAGAACAAGATGTCCTATAACCTTCTATATGTTAATCGTTAATTATGGCATTTTATATCCAATGTTATTTACCTGATGGCACTTTATATCCAATATGATTTCCCTTACGGCATTTTATATCAAATGTAGTTTATCTGTTGGCAATTTATATCTAATGTTAAATTTTGACACTTAATATCCGATGTCATTTACGTTTTTAACCTTTGTTGTTAGACGTAATTTACATTAGTGCACTTTATATTCAATGTAATTTAACGTATGCCTTTTTAAATGCAAATCAATGTTTCTGAAAGATTAATAACTAATATTTGAATTTCATTGTTTTTATGAATGATTTCTTAAAAAAACCATTAACTCATTTTATATATGGAAAGAAATAAGAGAATTAGCAATTGAAAATCCTTTTACACAAAACGCGTTTATTCGGATTATAATTAAAAGCTTTTTGTCACTTTATATATACAAATAAGTATATCTACAATTATGCATATTAAAATAATAACATACATAATATCTCAGTAAATGACTCTCTTTTTTGATTGGAGAAAAAAAATTACGTTCTCAAGTCTTTTATATATAAAATACTTTGATGCCTGTAAACAAATAACTTGCAAATAAGTATTACAAATTCCGTTGCTTTTAAATGTAAACTTAAAAGCAATGGGTTTCAAGTATTTTCAGTACAATTTAATAACAGTAAAGAGCTTTGTTTTAATTTTTATCAACAAGCGATTATCGTAAAGTTAGGAAAAAAAACACCTTAAGCAATTCTAAAACGGGGAACACATCAAAATTCTGAAAAAAAATATTAAAAGAACTTATTCATGTTTAAGAACGAAACATTAAGGCGATACAATGAACGATGAAGTATGCGATACAAAAAAGAACAGAGAAAACTTTAATATTAAAAGCAATTTCTAATGCAAAATTTAACTCAGTGTAAAGTGAATTGCTAAGAACAAAGGCGTTAAAATTTTCAAAAAGATATCTACAAAAGAGCTTGAGACTAAGGAATAAAGCAATTTAATCAATATTTGCCATGAACAGTAGCTATTCATTCAACTGCTGTACAAAATATTTCCTCTTGAAATGGGAAAAAAAGGTATCAAATGCGTTATAAATATGTTTGACTAAAGTTTTTTCAAATTAAAAACATATAAAAAATATCATTTTTGGAATATAAATATCGAGGATATGTGAGATAGTATGTACACGATATTATAAAGCTATATATCCTATTTGTTCAGTTCTGTCATAATTCAGACCTGAATAACTATTTACCGGATTTCAGTATTTTATTGCAAGTTACACCTTATGAAAAAATTTCGTTAGACATCAAACTATTTTTCACATTTTTTTTTTCAGAAAAACAATCCATACTACCAGGATTAGGAAAACATAAAAAAAGGAAATGAATTATATGATTGCAAATTTCAAGTTAGTATGCGAGAACATTATTATTTTTAAGTCATTATTTGCTTAATATATTTAAGTCATTAACCAGTTTCAACCAGTTTGAAACAATCACGACTTTCTCTCTCTCTGTATATATAAATATACGAGTGATCTATATATACGATCACTCGTATATACTCTGTATATACGAGTGATCCAAAAGTCAAGAACATCTTAAAAAATTAATAATTCGAAAGAGAATAAAGATAAAAAGATGCGGCTGTTTTCACTAAATAAGTAGCAAAGACACTGATTTTTTTTTATGACAAAATAAAAGAATTGGTATGCTTTCCACTAAAAGATGGCGCTGAACAAAAAGACTATAATATAAGAAATTTTTATTTGAAGCACATTATTAACTCGAATAACAAGTCGCTTAATTTTACAACAGTTCGACGTGATATCGTCATTCAGTAGCACAGCTGTCAGACGAGGAGCAATATAGTTAGCAATATTCAACATTTCCTTCAGTATTACCGATGATACATCTTAGCTGATGACGGCTTTTAAATTTTCCAATGTTTTCGGTTAGGACACGGAACACCCTTGATTTCAAGTAATAACCAAAAGTCCCATAACCAAAAGTCTGAAGATGTCAGATGTTTAGACCTTAGAGACCATATGTTTTGAAAATTTCGACTGATAATGCGATCTTTCTGCGTGTAACTGTCATTGCACAGGCAGAAAGATATGTGGTAGTGATCCATCTTACATAAAGGTGACTCTGCAGTGACTGACGGGTTTCATATTCTGGAATAATCTTGTTCTGTAACAATTCAGCATATCGCTCACCAGTGACAGAAACTGTTTTTAAAACCATCTCGGTGACTTCCTCAAAAAAAAAAAAAAAAAAGGGCCAATAAAGAAAAATCAGTTTTGAAACCACACCAAGAAGTCACTTTGACTGATGCAGGAGTTCTTCAACAAATGCATGTGGTTAATCTGTGCTTTATACATGACTCTTAAATGCCCCATAGCTGTCCAAAGTTGTGTTGCTGTTCCATTTTACTGAATAACTAATTCGCAAAATCACATCGCTGGATAAAATTGCCAGGTTTATTCACTGTGCTCTCCAGACAGATCAGTAAGGCAAACCTGTCAGCTTGAAAACTTCACGAGCGCTGCATTCCCGTGTGCAGAAATGGCTAACATCGATTGCCTAATTTGTTTGACTGTCCAGACAACAATAACAGCTAGTGTAGGTCGGCCACTTCTCGGAAGTGAAGCAAAAGAACCTGTTGCTTCAAATGTCTACATCATTTTGGTCAATTCAGAGCATTTCATTGGTCCTTTAAGTTCTAGCAAACGTTTCATGCTATGATATGCTCATACTGGAACTTTCTGCAGTTTTGTAAAAGAGTTTAACTAAGACGGCATTCTTCAGAAAGGATAGCATTTCAATGCCTTCAATTTCGATAAGCTGATGAATCTGATTTTAATACTACTTACGTAATCCTATATCAGTGACCCTACAGCGCTATCTGATAGTAGAAAACATAAAATTTTTATTGCGTCATACAAATCCCGGTTTCTTTATATTCGACCGATTTTGAGATGAAGAAAAGGAGCTGACACCCCATCTTCATCATACCAATGGGGAAGGAATACTTTAACATATCCTAGATTATCTGACCAGATGCTCTTCTCTTATGAAACCAGGTTCCGAATCTTGAGTCCTCGCGGAGGGAATTTGAGTTTTTACCATCAATAAACCCCAGTTCGTATCTAAGAGTAGAGTGAACACTCTGTATAAAGGGATATCTCGCATATTTCAGACTAGAATTTTGCTTTCGGATTCTCAGGGGGTCTTTACCCTCAGAAGCTATTGCATCCTCTTTCCGGGTTAACAAGGACACGACATCATCATCTTCTTTTCAGACTAGCAAAGGATAGTATGGGTTATTGCATTTAACAATGTATAAATAATACGATGATAAATAGCCTCAAAAGATCTATTCTCACCCTGCCAAAGCATTTAGGGTAATGAATAATAATTATTTCAATCACGAGGTTTGAAGGATTATTTAATGGCCATTGTGAAGCAAGGTTCAACTCCTCTAATTACAGGTATCTCCAACCAACATATTAGAGAATATGTCGGTGCTACATGATTAATTTGTCGGCTAAGAATCCCTCAACATAACGAAAAACTCACTTCTCCATATATGGGATGGCCCTAAGGTGGGTCGATGCTGAATAAAAAATGTCAATTTATTAAATGAAAGATTATCCAAAAAGAAAAGAAATCTTTGTCAGAAATCTGTTGCATTTTGCAAAATTAATTGCCAATATATTTCGAGTAGATTAAAAATAGAAATATTAAAACGTAACAAAATTATAATAATTAAAATAATCATCAAATTTATGTAATGTGCATTAAAATTTATTAAATTTTTAACACTTGCCACAAACCAAGTTAGTAAACAATTGAAAAATTTAGCAATGAAATGAAATACAACTCTAAATCTTTTATCATATTCATATCAAAAGTTTTCTTTAAAAATTGTCTCACTTTCCCTTTTAGAACTCTCAAATGCACCATACATCTAAATTTATGCCGGATATTTTTCAAAATTTACATCAGACATTCATATAAGTCAAATTTACGACTAAAAGATACATTCAGATCATCTAACTCGAGATGCATACCACCGAATCTTGCTTTCCCTACTGCACGGAACACACTAAAAACTTCCATTAAAGCTACGTAACTAGACACTTTTGTATCACCGTGGCACAAAATAATACAACATTTTATTTTCTCCATTTCCTTGCCGAATGTACCATACATCATGATTTTATTGTCTCTCCAACGGGGAAGGAGGGATTACAAATTCTCACTTCACTTAGAATGAAAAACGAAAGACACCCTCCTCCCCCCCACAACAAAAATGAAATAAAAAAGAAGAACGAAAGAATTCTTAGCGAATTCTCAGCGGTACTTACCGGAACAGGTCTTATTGTATTTCCCGGATCCGTTCGGCAGAGAGCAGTTGAATCTGTATTCCCAGAACTCCCTGAACCACGGATTCCTGGAGTTGTTATGAGGCTTCAGGGAGAAGTAATAGGGATCGAAGCTGTGGTCGTACGTGGAGTGAATCCTGATGGAAATTCCGCCAAGCGCTTCTTTTTCATATTCTTCCGTAACGTCGTTCCGGTCGGACCATCCATCGCTGAAACACAGAACAGAATCTTCTGTCTATTGTCATCGCTCTTAAAAGCCACCAGGGAGACGTTAAGCTTGAAGAAAACTTGGTAAAATTATATTTCACTTAAATGTGGGGGCTGTATCTATGGGGATCAATTGAAGTTTCGATTGTTTATAGGCATATGCTGTATTGTAAACAGAACATTTAAGATCATCATTACAGTGTGAAATTACGACTTGGTTAGATGATAAATAAATCTTTCTGTGAACTAATCGTCTGTGTCTAATATGAACAATTGTCTTATTGGGGTGAATTATAATGCCGGGTTAAATTTAAGATATAACTATTTAGACTATTAAAAAGACAAAAAGAAGTGTTATACGCCTCTGATTAAATAATTTATATTGATTGATTAAGGGTTTGAAACCGAAATATTTTTATACAGAGTATTGTAGAGATAAAAAACATTGCAGCATTGAATAAAAGAACCTAATTTTGGAGAGGTGTAGATTTTTGAAAAATTCAATTTGGATTTATTTCACCAAGGGCGTCATATTATTTAGAAAAAATATTACAGGGAAAAATATTCGTGATATAAAAGCAAATTAACTTAATTTTCCCCTTTAGTCATTCTACTGTCAGATTTTTATAGGGATTTCTTTGACAGATGTAGACTTAGGAAAAGGGATATTATGTATCCATGAAAAATATATGTAAGTGTTAAGGATATTTTCATTGATTATCTCAGAGTATGAAAATACATAAATTATAAATTTTCTGAGCAGATATTCGAAATAAGTAAATAAAAAATGGGAATTGGATCCAAAAACAAGAGAATAGTTTGGAGGTTAAGTTACCATGGGCTAGTTTAAGATAAAATTTTGGAAACTTCAGATTTAAATTAGATTTTAAAATATCATTAGGCACACACATATACATACATATATAAACACACACAAATGTATCTGAAAGGACTTAAATATTACTGATTTGTCAGACGATGAATAAATGTTTAATATATTTATTAAAAAATGGGAGGTTCACTTTACAGTAAAAGTAGCATAAAACCAAGATATTTCTCTTACGAGTACTGAAAAAAGAAACTTTAGTTTCCAGTTCACATGAGAAAAACTTCCCAATAGCTTGATTGGAAGATGAATAAATATTTGACAAAATGAACTGTTTACATCTGTGATGTTGCATACGAGTTTCAGCTAGGTAAATATACTGATCTGTTATACCTTGTTTACTAAGGCATTTCTGTTTAGAGAATAATAGAGAGAAAAATATATTTGTCACTAAATCAACCTATTCTGGCCATTGAAACCAATCTATTCTTGATAGGCATAATTGTCAAAAAACTATAAAAAATGATTAAGCTTAAAGATAGTCAGCAAAACTTAGATCACACTTAAGATTGGTAAATCAATATAAATGTTTCGAAGACATACATGAGGAAATATACAGCAAATCAGACATTTCCGACCGTAAACCTCAGAAGTAACAGCTTAGTTGAATAATTCAAAAACATGTATTACTAATAAATATGGGTCTTTTTGAATTAGCACATTACAAAACAAAGTTTTTAACTTACAGCAATTAAATTTGATATACATGCATATATATATATATATATATACGAAACATTTATATTGATTT